>JACXGM010029392.1:0-13686 GCA_016801145.1 Umbra pygmaea
ATATGCAAATTATCCGTAAATCGCGCCCTTCTTGTCCCTCCCCTCAAGCCCCTCCCCTCTACGCCAAAACAGTGACAGAAAGTTGAAACTGAATACCAGTGACATTGTAAAAATCCAGAAAGTGTAAAAATACTGTCATTGAAAAAAAAAGTAATCAAGAAAATATGTAAAGATTGTAGTTGAAAAACCTATCACAACATATAAAAATATCAAAATTAAATAAAATAATAGTAGTGTGTTATTATATTTTTTAATGTTTGTGTTTTATTTTTCAGTAGAATATTTTTCAGGGTCAATACTTGTTGTTTCAATGCCAACTTTTTATTTTCAATACTACAGGTTACTGTCACTGTTCTAGCTCCATATTCCCCCTGCTACTAGGCATGCACCATGGTCTTGTATTGGATGATGTGTGGTATGAATATAATAGGTTGAATCAGCATTTATAAATAAATGCAATCCATCTTAACAGCAATATTATGCCTCATGTACTACAATATCTCAAAGACACCATGATGTGACATTAATAACAGCAACGAACCTTTTTTGCAGGCCTTATGACCCCTACTGACATTATGAATTTGTTATCGCAAAAAGTAGACAGTGTGTGGCAAAGTCCGATCTATGAACATAAGATGCAAAAGCCCTATCCTTGACAACTACTAAGACTGAACTTCATTCCAATATTGATTTGTCTGTTTCAGGCCCACATTGGGTTGACTTTGTCATTAATCACAGATTGTTTGCTTGCAACAACACTTGACACATGATTAGACACACCTAAAACGTATTTATTCTGTCTGATATTTCTCACATTAGGTTTCCAGAAATCCAGTAAACACTCAATTACTAACTATAGTAGACCTTTGTGATTGTTTTCCCCCCTCAACATTCAAAGTGTTGAAAATGTCTTAACTTTTTACATGCCTAAAACAAACAGATTAAGTATCATTCGATCACTTGTGTTATTGATAAGCTATTTTCTTCTTTACTAAACTATTCATGTACGGTAATCTACCCCTGCCTGAAACAATGACAACTAATCAAGGCCTGGATATCTTGCAGAATTTAGATAACAATCAATGTTTCTTAAAGCTTTCATTAGTTGTGGCACTTAAAACTCTTTTGCATATATACTATATGGGTGATCTATTCCAGTGAATCATTAGAAGCCATTTTATGCCTTGCACATATGGTGCCTGAGAACATCACTGGAGTATTTCTTTCTGGTTTGGGCATGGTAAAAAGTTATTTTAATAAAATTGCAAAAGATACATTTTGTGAACATTGTAAAACAATTGTTTGTTAAGAATTAAATTCCTTAGGACTAGTATCCTAATGATGGATGATGTTGTCATCCTGAGTCACATTTATGTATTTTCCACAGTATTTAACAGGTTGTGAAAGAACCAACATGTTTAGTCTGATTTGGTTTTAAATGTTTTTGCTGTGGAAAAAAAAGAAATTGGTATTGTCACAATCCTACAACTAGAGAACACTGACCTTTTCCATTGGCCTAACAAAAAGTATACCGGTACTTGTTTTTATCAATTCATTGCATCTTACTCTGTGTGCATACCGGTGTGATTGGCCTTCTTTCGCTTTCCTTCATGTCTTGCATACTCTGACATTCAGGAACTGTGCCTGGGCTGACAGCAAGCTACAGGGGTAAAGACGTGGCTTTGAACTCTTCAGAGTTTCTTTCACCACCACCGTCTTCTCCACCTCTCTCTCTCTCATTCCCTCGCCTCATCCTCTATTCTGCAGAATAATCTGTATAGCATCCACCCCAGTAGAATGCAAATAAAAGCATCAGTGCCGCGTCCGTGATGGTTTCAGGCTCCTTGGCCCCCACCGCGGACATATATTGTGAAAAGCCCAGGTTGACATTTACACAGGATGTCTGATGACTCAGCATGTGTTGCACAGTGGTCATAATAACCAGGGTTGAGGAGTAAAGGATTACAAAATACATGATGATGAGACTGTCCGTAACACCTGAGGGGATGTCAAATAAACAACAGGCGGACGGGGTTGACCTCCACCCACTACATTATGTCTCATGGCAGCTCTGAATGACCTTCTACCCAGAAGCCCTTGTTGTAATAAAGCAGCCAAATAGTACATATATTTTAATATATCACATTTATAGAATGCATAGCCAATATAGTGTACATTATTAGACTAAAATGCCATTTTTACAAATAAAATTATGATTAACCAACAAAATCATTATAAAATATCCAGTCATTGCATTACATTAAGTCTTAAAAGACTACACTCGTCCATTATAGCCTCCCAACTATAAGTCTGTGGGGAAAACTGAGTAAAAGCTAGCAGTGTTCGCTGTTATCCTGTTTTCAAAAGGGCTCACAGTACAGCTAGTTATAAGTCCAAAGATACTGACATTTTACAACCTAGCCTGGTTTATATGTCAAAAGTGCAGACTGTTGGAAATTCATTCTAATTATATAGTACTTTTCTTCCAAGGAACCCAAAGTGCTTTACACAGTGAGGGGGAAAGCCCACCTCATCCACCACCAATGTGTAGCACCCACTTGGGTGATGCATGGCAGCCATTTTGCGCCAGAACGCCCACCACACATCAGCTATCAGGTGGAGCGGTGAGTAGTCATATATGCCAATTAGTAGGGAGGGGGATTATTAGGTGGCCATGATTGACTTGAGAGGCCTGGTTGGGAATTTGGCCATGACACCGGGGTTAACACCCCTACTCTTACGATAAGTGCCATGGGATTGTTAATGACCGCAGAGAGTCAGGACACCCATTTAACGTCCCATCCGAAAGATGGCACCCTATGCAGGGCAGATGTCCCCATCACTGCCCTGGGGCATTGGGAAAGATCTTTAGACCAGAGGGAATAGTGCCCCCTACTGGCCCTCCAAGACCACTTCCAGCAGCACTTGTCTCCCATCCAAGGACTAAACAGGCCCAACCCTGCTTAGCTTTAGAAGTAAACCAGCAGGGCAATACAGGGCTCTATGCTGCTGGCTATGAAATGCAATGCTGATGTACATCCTCTACCATTGGCGCAACTGCACAAATGTTCTTTCTGTGAGCATGGTAGATGTTTCCTCCATACTGTACACCCATTTAACTCCACACAGAACATACACATAGTCCCATGGTGTACTAGTAAGAGGAGGCATACTTTGCACTTACAAGAAATGTGCATTAGAATCTTCTAGAAGGGGATGATGTTGAATTGTAATGAACCAGGCTAAGGATGCATATACTCAACTTTAAAACTTGTAGCTATAGTGACGACATTTGGCACACTGTACAAGATTTACCTTGCACAACATTACTAATATCATAGCTTTGATCTGGGATTTCTGAGATTACCCTGTTTGTAATCTGGTCCCTCACACACCAAACTCATCCATGCATCAAGTTGTGTCTCTCTGCTCACTACAGATCACATCCTGAACTAGTGAACTGCAGCTGCCGGGCAACCTGCCCCTAACCACCTCTGGAGACCTTTTCCCCTTCATCACTTTCCCTCATCAACTCATTCTTGACTGATGGTTACATCTACCCTGACTTCAAGTTATCCCCCATCTCAAGATATCAAGACATGACCCCTCAAGACAGGGTCCTTTCTGTCTTTTCTCAGCATGCTGTCTCTGACTAACACTCCTGTTACATCAGAACGATTTATTTGACCCTTGACGCTTCAGGAAGGGTCACCAAACCAAGAACACTCTCTTCTGTGTTACAGTCTCTTTACACTCTCCAAGCTGACTCTCTTTACATTGTTCTGAACCTTTTCTGTCTTTATTATTGTCATTCATTTTTGGTGCAAATTGGTACAGTGCTGCTCGCAGTGAACAGGTGGATAGTCGGAGAAGGGGACCATGACATGTCACTCTCTAGCGACTCCTTGTGTTGGTCATATGCCTGTAAATTCAATCATGGTTGTATAGTTGTTGAATGTGTAACCACCAATGGCAGAACCAGCTTTACATTGAAGGTGGTAGGACAGCAGTCCGTGCTCATTTTCTAGATCTGAAATAAAGGCGCTGCCAGATGCAAAGTCAGTTATTTGCTAGCTAACTCTCCTACAACTGCAATTGATCTTTCTGTACAGTGTACTGTGCTGGTCACCTAAGTTTTCTATATGCTTCCTGTCAGTAGTAGTTCTGGGATGGTTTGCTTTATAGTTTAACTGGCAAGATAGTAACATCAGCCTGGCAAGTCGCCTGGTAACCTTGGTAATTTCTAAACCATTTAATTATTGTAACTAGTAACCAGGAGTTGACAGTTGGATTGTACATTTTTGAAAGCGATTTAGGTGATTTCTTTAATAAATGTGTGATTGTATTGTGTTTTTGTCGTAAACTCGACCAGTGCGTTAGAAAAATCCAGGTTGATTAATTTATTAAATACAATCTTTTGTGATTAGAGTTCTTCCTTGTATACTGAGATACATTTCGGGCAAATTGTATCTGTGAAGTTCCAATTTGACAACCACAAAACAAAATCCATAACGGATCCTAGATATGTTAGATATAAAGAATAATATGTTCTAAACTGAGTTGGATATTCCTCAGACCCAAATCTATCGGAAAACAAGGTTAATAGTACTGAAATGTCACCAATTCTCTCTTTTCAAGCAATGAATATTTTGTTGTAGCTGGCATTTGTAAATTATGGTTTACATTCCACAGCTTGGAATTTTCATAATGACATCCCTCATTAAAATTGTACATGGAACAGATTTTGTGTGTGGTGAACACATTCTATGCATCTCTCTAGAATGTTTTCTCGGCCTCCTACTGTGTGAGCATTCATCTCTTTGTTATAGTCGGTTTCTTGAGCCTGCATAGAAGTAACCTGATTAGTAATCTGATTTGTGCACAAATGTAGGTAGGGATGTAAAAGCGTATCTAGGGATGTCTGATAGTAAGCTATAGTCGAATTGTCCTAATTAACTCTAGAGCTTAGGAGCTTCTGAACATTTTTTATTTTTGTCAACTCAGCTCACACAGAAAAAGTCAGGGATTGTTTTATATCTGTTGTGAAAAAAACAGGTGTGTGTACAGATAGACCTTGGGGCGGGTTGAGCCCCTACCCTTTTCCTCGCAGACTGAACAAGTATATTTTACATTTTTGTAATATTTAAAAAACTATAAGATTGTATTTTATAAAATATTATTTTATACGACCTCCAGGTGGCTGTCCCAGAGGAAGCCATGGGCCCCACGCTGGATGATGGTACAGGGGGGCAAGCGGTTGCCTAGGGCAACACTGACTCATAGGGGTGCAAATTTGCATGCAATGCCAAATTAAACACACCACGCTGCTTTGTGGGTCATTGTCAATGTCCTTAAAGAAATCTATTAAGCACACCCTTTCTTTCTCTCAAATCGCGCATTCTGAAGCATCTGACTGTAGCAGGGAATGGGTCACAGACAGCTTGCTGGCAAAAAACATTGATCTCAAACTTCAAATATTTTCAACTTTGACTTCCGCCGTCGCTCACCTCTCGAAGCACAACCAATAAGCGTTCAAGTTTGTGTTGTTGTAGCCGCAAAAAAAGATGTCAGGGAAAGGAATAGTATTTTTGTCAGAGTTTCAATTAACAATTAACACTAAAATCATATCAGGATATGGGTGGGAAGTCATTGGAATAACATAATGTTAGTTAGGAACTGCAACAATTACTAGCCTGCTAGCTAGCTCAAGTGCTGTAGCTAGGTCAGGATGTGCCCCACCGATATGATGTGCCCCTCTCTCTCCGAGCCCTCATAATAAACTTTTCTTCCTTTACCACACATTGCCAAAGTGCTTGATCAAATCCTTGAATCTGAGAATCACACGCAAAATGTCATACCCTACCCAGTCGAATACCAGATCAGACCTCGGGTAACGAGATTCGGACACTGGGTTTGGGTACTCCGAAAGTTAATATTACTAATTAAAATTGTATATTGGTAACTAAACAGCAAAAAAAATAAAAGTTCTCACACTTTCAACTTGCTGTCTTTTTTCAGCAAATGTAACATGTGAAAATAATGGCATAAACAGAAAAAGATTCAACAACTAAGACATAACCTGAACAAGATCAACAGACATGTGACCAACTAATTTTTTATCATTTGTACCTGAACAACAGGGGGGTCAAAATCAAAGTTAAAAGTCAGTATCTAGTGTGGCCACCAGCTGCATTAAGTACTGCAGTGCATCTCCTCCTCATGGAGGACATTTCTCCAAGGAATGGCCCTAGCCCTGACCCTCTGATCCAACAGGTCCCAGACGTGCTAAATGGGATTGAGATTCAGGCTCTTCGCACTTACATATCTGTATTGCAGGAATTCACACACAGAAGGAGCAATATGGCTGGTGGCATTGTCATGCTGGAGGGTCATCTCAGGATGAGCCTGCAGGAAGGGTACCACACAAGGGAGAAGGATGTCTTCCCTGTAATGCATAGTGTTGAGATTGCCTGCAATCTAATGATGCTGTGACACACCACCCCTCCATGGACCCTCCCCCTCCAAATCGATCCCGCTCTAGCGTATAGGCCTCAGTTTAACGCTCATTCCACCAACAATAAACGCAAGTCCGAACATCACCCCTGGTGAGACAAAACCACGACCCGTCAATAAAGAGCACTTTTTGCCAGTCCTATCTGGTCCAGCAAAAGTGTGATGATATATCTGTCCTGTGCAGGTGCATTTACATGTAGTCTGTCACTGCGAGGACGATCAGCTCTCCTTTCTGTCTCCCTGTCTCCTTAGGCATCTAAAAGTATGGACATTGCAAATTATTGCCCAGGCCACATCTGCAGACCTCATGCCTCCTCTTTTCTTTTGGTGTTTTTCAGAGTCAGTAAAAAGGTCTCTTTAGTGTCCTCAGTTTTCATAACTGTGTCCTTAATTGCCTACCATCTGTAAGCTGTTGGTGTCTTATAGTCTGTTCCACTGGTACATGAACAACCAAGTCATTGAACAACCAAGCAAAACATTGTTTAAACACTTTACAATGACAATCTGTAAATTTATTTGGCTTTTCATTAATTATCTTTAAAATAAAGTATTTTTTGCTGAGTTTAGTAAAGTAACACAATACATTTAGAATGTTATCTACTAAAACACAAAATGACAGTACACACTATACCTTGCTACTGTATCTTCTCTTTTTCCACATTTTCCCTGAAAATCTGAACTTCCACTTGTGAAGCATGCTGCAGATATAAGGAATGCTATTCTGGTTGGCTCCGGGAATGCAGTGAAATATTCTAGTTTTCCCTAATCCATATGAATATTTCCCAGTATTCCTGAGGACATTGTTCCCCTTGAGGACTCCACCTCCTTGTTTTCCTGTGGTCGTCTTATCCTGTTACTCACTGCCTGACTCCATGTCAGCCTTATCTCCATCCTCACTAGTCTAGCTGCCTGATAGGACCCTGTCTGTAAGCAATTAAAATGGCCTATTCACCAGATAAGAGCGGTAAAGCGGTCAGATTGAAAGCCACAGTCTCTAAGGGCAAAGTCTTTAGGTTACAGCTCCCGGGTTGAATTGCATAGTGCCAGATCAAGGCAGGTGTGTGTGCTCTCTTTCTACTACGCTTGTGGGTACAGAAAATACACAAGAACAAGAAGAGTAAAGCAAAAAAGAAAATTTAAAGGGAATTATGAATAATGGAAGTGGTTGGAACAAATATTCTTTATAATATGCACTGAGCTACTTTACCAACACTTTTGCTATAATGTATAATATAGCAAACTTTACTGAATGCCTTTTTTATATAATACTGGATAAGGGTAATGTGTGGCTGTCATTTTCTGGGAGTTTTCTCTGGGTTTTCTAGCACCACCTATGGACACAGAAATGTTAACAAGCAATTATGCTTACAAATCAATGATGATGAAACATCCGGTATGACCAAGAAGAATCTCTAGTGGTCTGCGTGGCAGGACATTCTACATCATGAGAGTCAGTGGTTCGATCCTGACTATGGGTTCTCTGACTTTCCCGGGACCTCCAGAACAAGGCAGTGCTAATTGGCATTGTGCTTCCCTGTCAGGGATGAGGACTAACCACAGGATGATTTGACCCCATCTTATGGTCAGGCATAGACAAACTTTCATTATTTGCATTGCACATGTCTTAGTCCTTGTTAATCACTAATTATCACCAGCTGTCCCTTGTTATCAATTCAGTGTTTGCATATATGTCCAATTTATTGTGGATTGTTCCCTGTAGTATATATGAAGGAGGGCTGACGCTAAGAGTGTCGTAAGTAATATTAGTAAGAAAGTAGAGCCAGGTGTACAGTCTTTGGCAGCTATAGCGTCTACACCATGTCAAAGTGTAGTAGGCTATTATATTATTGTGCAGCTCTGTATCTTATTTGCTGTCAGTACCTCCAAAACGCTATAACATGTCTGTGTTTCCTATCATCAGTAAACATCTCAACAGAAGACTCCTCCATTCTGCCTTCATCTCTACCACCACTCTTGTTGCATGCCCGGGATTTGGAATAGACAAGCTGAATCATCTGCCTTGCCACGTCGCATTCTAGCGACCCCTGTGTGCAGCTCGGGCACCTGTAAATTCCATCATGGAAGTATATGTGGTTGGATGAACCATGTGCACGCCCTTGCCAGCACGCAGCTGTCCAAGGAGTTGCGGAGCTGCTGACAAGGCAGGGTTAGTGGGAATTGGGAGGGGAGGAAAATGGCGGATAATAAATAAATAAATATTTTCTAGTGGTAAGTTCCATTAAATACTGTATAACAATTGGATGGAGTCTGTAAAACCTTATATTTCACCTTAAATGCAGATGTCGTGTTAGATTTCAGAAGTCTGTGTCTGAGAACGCAGACTTAACAAAAATCTGCGTTTTAAAGATTTTACCTGCATTCTAAGTTAATAAACAAATGTGGGTGTACTCGGCACTCTAGAATTCAGGAAATTGGTCAACAGAATGCTTTGTGAACAGTTGAGTATTAATAAATAACCTGTAACAGCAGCGATACTCATTCCATGTTCCTGCGAGATTCAATTCCATAGGTTTTAATTCCAAACCAAATTTAATTAAGATGAAACGTTAACTCAGGTTAGTCGCAACTGGGGTTGGATGGAAAACTTACGGAATGGCGGCTCGCGGGAGCAGGAATAAATATCGCTGTGTTACAGTAATCAAATCTGAAGAATATTGTAGTGATTGTTCTGAACACAAATCTGTCATTATTCATTGAGTAATTAGATTGTATTTTGTTCAAATTTCGTTAAAGTATCCATTATATGTCGGTTTATCATATTTGATACTCATACAATGTGTTTTGAATGCCGATAAATCCTCTTTACATTTTCTGTGCATTATTGAATCATTTGAGAGCTTCAGTGCATTTATGACATTCAATCACTCATGTGCATAATAATAATAATAATAATAATTTGTTCAGCTTATATAGCGCTTTTCAAGAACCCAAAGCGCTTTACACAGTGAGGGGGAAAGCCCACCTCAACCACCACCAATGTGTAGCACCCACCTGGGTGATGCACGGCAGCCATTTTGCGCAGAACGCTCACCACACATCAGCTATCAGGTGGAGAGATGAGTAGTTATATATGCCAATTAGGAAGGAGGGGGATTATTAGTTGGCCACGATTGAGGTGAGGCCTGGTTGGGAATTTGGCCACGACACCGGGGTTAACACCCCTACTGCATGTTGTTTAAAGTTTAAAATGATCCTGACTGTTCAAAAGACGCATTCACAATTTATTAAATGAACTCATTAACCAAAAGGTTTGAGTTATGCTTTACAGCTGGATACTTTAGATCTATTTTTGACCTTCACCACAGTCTTACCTGGAATGATGCAATCCTTCAACCTATCCCCGAGACATTATATAAACAAAGTCATGTGACTGACCTTAAGAGTTTTGCCCGCCATCTATAAGAGCATCTGGGAGGCCACGCTTCTTCCTCTTTACCCGCCTCATCCGAGAAAGGTTAGTTGTGTTTTGAGACATTATCTCCAAGTTAACTCCAGAGTTATGAGTGCGGCAAAAATTGTGGGTGGTCCGGTGGATGGAGTGTGGGCGGGCATCTCCCAGTCCCAGCAATCGGTGTTGGTTCCTGTGTCGGGGTATTATTTGTAGATGCTCAGAAAGGCTTGGAGCGCCCCTAGTGTGGCCCCTCAAATCAATGCAGGCTGCCGGAGATTGTAAAAGTACAATATGGCTAAAGTACAATATGCTCCTGGCACTAGTATGGGGGATATGCCTCCCATTGAACAAGACATGGCGGCTTTGACATCTCTGTGTCCAGAGCATGTGACTGCTACTCCACTGTCCGGTTAAAGAGTGTGATAAGACTGACCATCTGGTGTGTTGGCCCTTCAATGCGGCTTGTTCTGGTAAGGCGCTTGCCATTTTGTTGGCAGCCCTTCGGAAAACTGCCAGTCCCGATGACAGAGATGCCATGTATCTCATTGATTCCGCTTTTTTGATTCGTTCTCAGCTAACGAGAGACATTGGGTCTACTATGTTGTCGGCCATGATGGCACGGCGGCCGGTTTGGTTGGCGCAAACCTCTCTGCCAGAGAATATCCGGACAGAGCTTGTGAATATGCCTATTGTTCCGGGGCAGGTTTTTCATCCTGAATTTGTTGGATAGGAGTATGGGGGTCACCACCGGAACTTGTCTCCAGCTATGCCTGGACAGCTGGGTGAGGGAAGTTTCAGAACCGTGGGTACTGGCTACAATGTCAAATGGGTACATACTTCAGTTTCGGTTCCGCACTACTCCTTTCTCACAGGTCCGCATTACCATCGCCATGGACCCGGTCCAGGCTTGATTTTTAACAGAGGGGTTTTTGGTTCTTCTGTAGAATGATGCGATCATGAAAGTTGATCCCAGTGAAAAGCTCACTGGCTTTTCCATATACTGCCTCGTTCCAAAAAAAGATGGTGGGTTGCACCCCATCTTGGACCTAAAGTGGTTAAACACCTTCATGAAGGTTCTGCCTTTCAAAATGCTGACCACAACTCAGGTCTTGGAATCCATAGAAAGAGTGGTTCACCTTCATAGATCTCCATGACTCCCTGTGTCTTAACAGACTTGGTCCCACTGGATTGTGGACACTGTCTGTGCAGCCTATTCTGAGCAGGATCTCCCTGACCCGGCTAATCTGGTGGCCCACTCGACCAGAGGCGTGGCTGCTTCCTTGGCTGCTCTTAGGCTGTTCCTTGGCTCTTCCTTGGCTGCTCCCCTGTACATTTTCCAGGTTCTACAGAGTGAATGTGGCATATCCTGCACCATTGGGTTCTGCCGTTCTCCTCTCGGCTGCGGGGCGCAGTTGTGATGGGGTGGAGTCCTCTGGTTCTTGCGACCCTGATGGTACTTGTCATCCCAGGTAAGACCGTGGTGACAGTCTCAGTGAGGTTAAAATAGATCGTAAGTTATCACTATAACTATTGATCTATGAGACTGAACGATGAACGTCACCCTTTCTTGTCGCTTGGAACGGGCTAAGGCATTCCAGGCAAGAGGTGTGGCCACCCGGATGATCTTATAGACGGTGGCCAAACCTCCTAAGTTCAGTCAAATGACTTTGTTGATATAATACCTCTGGGATAGTGATGTCTTTCAATCCAGGTAAGACCGTGGTGATGGTCATCTTTTGGTCTCATAGATAGTCATAACTTACGTTCTCTCAAACAACCCTTAGCTCTTTCACACTTAAGCAGGGCACAGAATTTGTATTTTTTAACATCGAAGTCACATAATTAGTGATGATGACCATGTGATGATGTTCTAATAATCTGCCAATCGGTAAACGTGGGATTAGTAATAATAAGCATTTAGCTCATAACATAGATGCTTCATATGCAAATTCAACAATGTACCGTAGATTTAAAACCATGACAAAGCAAAGCCTGTGTATTTACGGACAGCTGAATCAGACCATTGATCATTCAGTATTCTCCACTGAACAGCATGAGAATGATAGGTTTCAGTAACTTTCTCTGCCACACGCCGCGCACTGCGTAGAAATGAAGAGGGGAGAGCATGTTTGATTTGCATTATCAGACTATTCAGTTAAAATGTGGAACTTGCCAAATTAAACGGAATCTCATGGTCAATTCAATATTCTTTCTGTGTTTTAATTTGTTTTTCTGCATAAAACATGCAGAATTCAGAGTTAACAAAACCTCTGATAAATGCCTTTCATAATGTTTTTTTGTTAAAAAGAAATAATCATAGAAAATGTAGCTGTGTCACCTGCAGTCTGGGACTATTTATCGAATCTCTTATTCTCATCAATCCTACCAGACACGAGTCACCAATGGCATGTTTGTGTGAGTGCACACATTTTTCCATATTGTGTGTGTGTGTGTGTGTGTGTGTGTGTGTGTGTGTGTGTGTGTGTGTGTGTGTGTGTGTGTGTGTGTGTGTGTGTGTGTTTGTTTGTGCCTAAATATTTGCGTTTACTGAAAAGCAGGGAAACTGCCAGAGGGTTAACAGTATAGGAATGTAGGGACTGTATGCCAAATGCAAAGTCACTGCTAAGAAGTCCTATCCATAATGTCAATCAAAATAATTAATGCTCAAATAAACAACTTAAATATACAGTATGACTGAACTTGAGCAGTACATACTTACGTGGAGAGGACAAACACAGAGGAAGAGAGAATCAATCTAGGATCTAAAATATAACAGTTGCTGCTGGTAATGAGGTGGCTACAGACTGTAGAGTTCTCGTTGTGATCTGCTGTTTATTTTTTCTTATTCACAGCTTCTTTTTAACTACTGTAGTTTTGTATAGTCAACGGGTACTCTTGTCTTCCTCTAATTCCCAAGCCTGAACTTATTGTATGAACAGAAAAAAACTATATATAATTAACAACAATTTCCATTTAAATTGGATATATATTTTAACGGGTCTTATTATTATACTGACTATATGAACCAGATGTTCTAAAAACGATTTATTGTTTCTGCCACACTCTATTGGGAATTTATTCGTAACATGTCTGGATATATTCATAATTTTTTGTTAAAATAATGGGCATGAACACTTCTTTGTGCAAATGGATACTGGAATTCCCAGGCAACTCCTGGTCACAAAGAAAGGCAACAACACCGCTGATACACTTACCCAGGAACACAAGGGCCCCATAGGTGTGTGTACTCTGTAGAGGTGTGCCCACCTGTGTATTCCCTGCACACACATGACTGTGTGGCGACACGCAGCTCCAACACCATCAAGTTTGTCAACGACATTGATCACCAACAACGAGTGCCAAAGTAACGGCCTAACCCTGAATGTCAGCAAAACCAAGGGGCTGATCGTGGACTACAGAATTTGGAGAACAGACCATGCCCCCATACTGATCAACTACCCTGGAAATCCAGAGTTCTCGCGAGAGCACAGTTTGAATTTGCTCAGCAAGTTACTCTGGCACCGAGTCATTCTGCTCATTATCTATGCCCTTGTAGCCGAGCTGCACCAATCACATCGGTGTATCTGATATAGGCGTGCCAGAAGCGTGTTAAACAGATGACGACAGCGCTGCGACCTCGAAGTCATTAGTAAACATTGTAAGATCGCAAAAACACCAGTTGTTTAAAACGGCTTTGGCCACTACAATGAACGAGTTAGACTTGGCTTTTTGTCTAAAAGAGGGACAGAAGACGGTGCTCG
>JACXGM010029393.1:0-13667 GCA_016801145.1 Umbra pygmaea
GAAAATTGCCAATCGTCATAATAAATAAATAAATAACAACTGTCCTTATCATGATGCCTGATAAAGAGCGCTGTAGGCCCATTTCTTTTTATTTATTTATGTTATGTTACTTTTGATGTGTGATTTTTTTCAGCTAGCAGTGACTCTAGGGGGCCCTCTGCTGGCCACGGGGCCCTTTGCAATTGCAAAGGTCGCTTAGCGGCTGGGCCGGCTCTGCCTGTAACTAACAAATCAGGTGAGATAACACTGGGTCAAAATTAGAATGCACTTACAACTAAGTTGCGAGGTTCTTTCTCTTAAAGCTGCACTATTTAACATTACATTCATTTGTCCTGTCTGCCTGATTTTTTACATATATTAATTATTCTTTTTTTAAGTACATTTGTTTTTACTGAACACATTAATAATACAGGGACAATATCCAATTTCTGAAAATATACATTTTAATTTTGTCCATAATATGCATTAGCTTCTAAATGTCGATTTTGCTATTTTACTATTGTCTGTATTAATATTATTTAAGTTGACGTTTTCCATCGCTGGATCCAGTATGCTAATTCCTAACATTTATGAGTCAGAAAATGTAGTTTTGGTATTTTATGTAGCTTTCAAAAAAGTTACATAGTGCAGGTGCAGATTTAACTTTCTCTACTATATGCACTGAATATATATTGCTCACAATACCACCTGAAACCACAAGCTTTCATTAAAACGTTATGAATAAATAAGCAATAGGCTTATGATTGGGCCCAGGTAGATTTTACCCCATTTAATCAGCATAATTTGATAAAACATAAGTTTACTTCATGATGAGTATGAGAAGCCATGGAAATACATTTAAAAAACGGCTTGTTTGTTAACTTGGTTAATCGTGGGATTGTTGGTTGGTTTTCAGGTTGACCCAATCGCATTCTAATAAATTTCTCAACAAACGCCAAAAAATATTTGAAACGGAGCTCTGCCAGACTGATATCCGTGTAGCATTTGAATGCAAGCTTGGGGTTTCAGGCAACATTGCAAGGCTAAAGAGGGTTTTTAACCATTGCGTAAATCAATCCAATGCTTTGAAATCTATGATAGGAGAGAGAGCAAGTGAACAACATGAGAGCAGGGTGGAGTGTTGTGTTTGTGTGAGCACTTAGCTTACTTCCTGGGTGCATCTCCTTCTCCGAACTCGTTCTCCAGCTTCACATCGGTGCCCTCTCCTCCCTCCACTTTAATCCCCGTCTCCTTCTCTTTCACCGGTCCTTTCTCTTTCTTTTCTTTCTGTCTCAGAGGGACTTTACGCCGTGGCTTGGGGACGTCTCTAGGAGAGACAGAGGATCCATTTGGATGTTTACCAGAAGATACAGATGAAAGGCACCTATTTCGTGTCTTATCTAGAAAAACAAGACAGACATGCTGTATGTGGAGCTTCACTAGAGCTGCGTATTGTCAAGATTGCATATGGGATTCTCATAGTTCTACATCTACAGTATTATGATTTGATACAGTGATTTCCAGGCAATTTGATGTTCCAAACATTGCTCGCCAAAAGGCTGCTGCAGAGGGAGAAGATAAACCATGAGGAAAATATAGTTTGAACAATCATAAACAGGGGTGTGGGACTGGGGGAAAAAGGGGTACTAAGTAGGGCCTGAACATGTGTAGGGGCCCTCAAATCTGGGAATAGAGGGGAGGGGGCCTCAGAGAAAGCCTATGCACAGGGCCCAGAATTCCATGCTACACTCCTGGTCATGGATGTGAGCAAATTAAAAGCATTGTTTAAAAACATGGAGATGTTTTGGAAGAAAATGTTTTAGTGCACTTACAGAAACCTGGTGCAGTTATAAAATGGTGATATTTTCATAAGGATGTCAGCAAAGACAACAGCACAATATGTAACTAAATGGATAATTTATCACTAAAATAAACTAAAGTATTTTTATTTACAAGTAACAGGAGAAGTGCGAGTAACAATAGTGAAGACAGGGCATTATCAAGGCTTGGTCAGTTTTCAGCACAATGTTTAGCAGAATTTTTTTCATTCAAGCTATAATAGCATTATTGGTATCTGGGTTTAACAAAAACAATTATTGTATCGAATACAAAAATTGCACCTAAGTCATGGTATAGTCCACACACACACACACACACACACACACACACAGGATTGCAATACAAGACACACACCGAATAGCCTCAGCACTGGGGTCGTAGCTCTGGTCATTCAGGTCGTCTCTGAAGGGAACTTCATCATCGCTGCTGATTAGCTCCTCCCCACTGGAACACAAAAACTCAGACTCACACACTTTTGGCCAATGGAATTCCTTCACAGATATTTAATGCAAAGTGTGTGCCAAGAAAACACCTGCCTATCAGAATCAAATTTCAGATGGAGGGTAAAATAATAATTCAGAAGAGTATCCTTATTCACTATACTGAAAACCTCCACGGAGACTCTCCTCCATAAAGGGCATGTTAAGTATGATGAACAAGACCAAAAGAACGTCATTGCAGACACAGAAATGCAAGCAGCAGCAATATATCAAACGATTCTCTCATGTCTTGAGTTTTTAGCAGAGGCAGGCTGTATTGCCTATGTTTTTGTCCAACAAACCTCTTAAAACCTTTTATTTTAAAAACATGGCAAAATAACAGATGGTCAGAGTTATTCTGGTAAGAGCAAAGCATGAATTTATCCTGCTGTACAATTCATTGAAGCCATCAGGTGAATTCAATGACTGACATGAACAAAGACAAATCATAACTCTTAATCAATAAAAATTATAATTTTAAGGGTTTCCTCCATCTGCCATTTTTCTAGGGTACAGAAAGAGGCAATGCCTCAATGCAGGACGGACAACAATGCCACCTAGAGCAAAAGTTAGGGATATTTTAAGAGAAAAAGAGCATTAAGCATTATATACAATAAAACAATTCCAGGACAGAGTCTGGGGTATCACTGAGATACACATTAGTTTGGGCAAAAACATTGTTCTCCTTAATTACTACTTCATTTTCAAATTCTCAGGCTAATGTCTATTCTGTGAAAATGAATAACCCCCATTGCACTGCGGGCATTCAGCCATTGAAAACAAAAGGCAAATTGCACATTAAAGATCATGTGGACGCCTGAAATGTGTACAGTTTGATGCAACTACAAACACACAGATGCACAGAGTTCCGTTCACATTACCTGTGTGAAAGTGGCTGGAAGTTCAAGTCTTTCGGATCATCTTGGAAAGTAGGTTCATCTCCTTCGAAGAGAACATTGTCCTCATTCTCCTCTTCTTTCTTCTCTCTGCGAGAAAGGGAGACATCATTACAGCAGCAGAAAGACCCAAGTCTCTCCTGCACAAGCAGGCAGGCATAGCCATCCAGCCATGAGACAAGATTTGTGTTCTCTGCATACATACTCACATCCCAACTGTCTTCTTTTCAACTACCTTTGCCTCCACGTCCACTGGAAAAATAAGACACCATCACTATTCCCATAAATGAAGTACAATAATCCTACTGTTTCAAGATGACAACTTTCCCTCGTAATTTGAATGGTAACCACTTAACACAAGATCAGGCGAGCCCACTTAGTTAAAGCCAACGCTCAATTTAGCTGGTTGCTCTGCTTACCAGTTGGAGTTTCTGTGCCTGGCTCACTCTTGCAAACGGTCTTGGTAGACGACCTGGCAGTGCGGTTAGAGATGACCTTGGCACGCCTTGGGCGAGGGACTGGCAAGGGGCAAAGTTAATGCCGTCATACACACGCTGAACCAGGGAACAGCAACAGCAAGTCTACGAGTTTGTTAGTGTACCTAAACGTCTACGTCTAAGTTTGCCAAGCAACATATGAGAGTGTTCCCCTACCTTGAACGACAGTGGGCTTCTTTGAGTCTGCTTTTCTGCAAAGAGATTTCCAGTGTGTTGTCAAAATAGCGAGGAAATGTCAGCTGAGGTTGTTAATATATATGCACAATGTCATATTATTTAGCATGTGTTGCCACTGAACAAAGCATTTGGATTTGAGAAATCGTGCACAGCACACTGGTGAATGAACGACGACAGGTAAAGACAAGTTCAGTGAAGTGTTACCCCTCCTTCTTTCAACAAGGCAGGAAGGCGTACATTTTATTAGAGCATAAAATTAGCAGTACTGAGTAAAACATGTTACTGTATATGTCTATCGGAATGGCATTACAGTGTTGACAAGCAAGCCTGTCTAACAGTTTTACAGGTATTTAAAGACGATGTTTCTCGTATTGCATTCTCGGCTATACTGTATTGTAATATTTAAGTAAAGTAAATAAGAGCGTACTCATTAGCTTCCCTGTCCTCTCCGTCCTCTCCGGTACTTTCTGTTGAAGCCGCGGAGGCGGCATGTTTCCTGGGTCGGGGACAGGCAGCCTTCCTACGGCGGTTTACGGCTGTGTCCGGGCTCGATTCTTCTGCATCGTCACTCTTCTCGCTCTGCAGCCAAGCTGGTACTGCTCGTGTAGACCGGTCCCGTAACACTCGTCCAGAACACGGAGTGGATGGGGTTGCTCCATTCGTGTCTAGCGACGGAGAAGCCCCTTTCTTCTGCCGGCCTACTCCCCGACCTCTCGTAGTCCTCCGCGGGGGGACAACTTCATTTGAGGCCGGGGATTGGACCGTGGCCTGGTCATCCTCGGACTCTTCCCCTTTATTGTTATCGCCGGATTGGACAATTTGCGGCTCCATCGCCGCGTGTTCCCAGTTCCTACCCTTTTCTACCGGACTGTATTTATTAATTTCTCTGATACTGAAAGAAAACAGTGATTATATTTGATATAAAATAGATAAAAACGCCTTGTTTGCTAAAGGCCTTAATCCGACTGTGTGACATATTTCACACAATTTGGGCCTTGTCCGCAAATTATAAACATTAATTTATTTATCAATAATTGAAAACTTTGAGTCTTACTAGCTATAATAAGAAACCGATATCCATTTTTAAAGAACCAGACACTATTTTTGCGTTCTTAAAGCTATAGTAAACCTAATTATTTGCACGGGCCTCTCGCGTTGAGGCTTTGTTGCGTCTCCTTTAAGCCAAAAATAAAACCAAGGTTGAATTCATAAGCAACATGTGTTCAGCATTTGCACACGTTTGCGCCATTGTTGTCACCAAAACATAGTCTACGTTTACAGACCACATTACCCGTTTTATCCATCCCGATTATGTACAGATCAGTGAAAACTCGCAGGAGCTGTGCGTTGTCAGCGCATCCAGACAACCCTTCTCGGTACAGTTCTTACTAGTCATGGGAAATGTAGTCGAAATGCAAAGATCAGGCACCGAATCACTGATTGAATCTGGTTTTGTTTCAAATACATAAACTACAAAATTGCATATATAATAATACATTTTATTATTTTCCAGATTTATTTTCGTTAAATATGTGTAACTACAAAATTACAAAATGTATTGCAAGTTTTATTCTGTTTGCCACTAGATGGCATTGTCACCTACGGTGCAACAGTGCTACAATGACAGTATATCATATAAGAGGGCGCTGTGTAGATGGCACTACCGATTCCATTTTCTTATATTGCTATAGAAAATAATTTAAATATACTCTGCTTCAGTTACGTGCACAGATAAATCTCAAGGGGGCTTGAGCCCCTGTCCTTATTCACTCAGACTCCACAAGTTGTCTGGTGTTGCATTTTTTGTAATAATATCTAAAACAATATATTACTATATAAGTGTATACCATTCAGTGAAATGTAATTGTCAGATATTTAAGGGCCCACTTAAAAGATAAAATGTTTCTCACAATATGTCCCGCTGGCAATTCTGGCAAATGCCAGAGGGGCTGGACAATATTTTATTGGGGTGGGCTGGTCATTTGTTATATATATATACACAGTGGGGGAAAAAAAGCCAAGCCTCAGTGATACATTGCACAACAACTCGCACAACAACTCGCATTGCACATCAACTCGCATTACAAGTCAGGGATCTCGCCGTCGATTTGGGTCAGGCCACATCACCTCGTCCACATCACAGGCGATGTTCTCCCTCACCAGGCAACGGGGAAAATATCACCGGGCGTGGGGTATCCACCCGTGGATCGACCCCACCTTGATGTCTCCGCATGTCTCCTCCATTGCTTGCAGGAGTGCATGTGTTAGGCGGTCATAGACCTTCCACCGCCATGCTGAAAATAATTCCTCTATCAGGTTGAGGAACGGGGAATAAGGGGGCAGGTTCAGCACCATGAAATTGTCGTGGTTGGCAAACCAGTCCCGGAACAGAGCAGCACGGTGGAAACTGACATTATCCCAGATGACAGCAAACATGGGCTGCCCTGGTCCGTCGTGTGTGACCGCGGCATGTAGGGCACCCAGAAATGTCAGTATGTTTGCAGTGTTATATGGACCCAGGGTGGTATGGTGATGGAGGACCCACTGACCACTAATGGCGGCACACATGGTGATGTTGCCCCCAGCACTGCCCTGGGACGTTCTCGATGGCCCTTTGGCCGATGATGTTTTGGCCCCGATGTCTGGTTTTTGCCAGAGTGTCTGATGTTTTGCCCATGTCTTTTCCTCGTTCTCCTCTTCCTCTTCCCCTGTCTCTTTCTTTTTCTTCTCTCCCTCTATCCTGTCTCTTCCTCGTTCTCCTCTCCCTCTTCCAGTCTCTTCCTCGTCTTCTCCTTCCCCTTGGTCTTTCAGCCTCCATATTTGCGATTGTCTCACGACAGGTGCTCATACCTGAGTTCTATGTATAGTGCTAAATATGTGACTGATTGGTGTTCAATTACCGGTTAAGTGTTTTACTGTGTGTGTGGGGGTGTTGCTAATGTCATGTATGTTTTGTTATATGTGTATTATGCTCATTATAATAAAGCCCTCCACCACTTATGTCATTAATAAAAAAAAATTAATTACAAAAATATACTAACCTAAAAATGGGACTACTAAATGTACGATCTCTTACCTCAAAGGCAATTATACTATGAACTAATTACAGATCATAAACTTGATTTGATTGGCCTGTGTGAAACCTGGCTTAAGCCTGATTAATTTATTGTCCTTAATGAGGCCTCTCCTCCTGGCTACATTGGTAACCATATCCCCCGCGAATCTCGCAAAGGCGGTGGTGTGGCCTTCATTTATGACACTGATCTTAAACTTACACCCAAAAAAATGACTGGGTTTGTGTCTTTTGAGGTTTTAGTCATGAAATCTGTGCGGCTTAATCAATCTGTTTTTATAGCAACTATCTACAGGCCTCCTGACCCACACACAGTGTCTCTTGACATGAATTCCCTGAATTTTTATCTGGCCTAGTAGTGATGGCAGATAATATTATAATTTGTGGTGATTTTAACATTCATATGGAGAACTTGAATGACCCTCTCCAAAAAGCTTTTATAGCAAAAATTGATTCAGTGGGTTTTGTCCAACACATCTCAGGACCTACACACTGCCATAGTCAGACGTTGGACCTAGTATTGTCACATAACATAGATGTTGGAGATCTCAGTGTTTATCCTCTTAACCCAGGAATTTCAGACCACCATTTGATTACATTTACTGTTACATCAGTAACTCCAATTGTAACCCAACCGGGGACTTTTAAGAGCTGTAATATACATTCTGTAATATACATTCTGTGACAACCCAAAGTTTCTTGGATGCCTTCCTGACTCATTCTACCATACCAATGATGTCACAGTTGACACATCTGGGAATGATCTAACTGAAGATTTACACCTAACCCTGTGTAACACACTGAATGCAGTTGCACCGCAAAAAAAAAAACATATCCGTAACAAGAAACTTGCACGCTGGTATACAGAAAACACCAGGGGCCTCATTTATAAAACTTTGTGGTGGATTTGCGTCAGAAGTGGCATACGGACAAAATATATGACGTGCGTACGCAAAGAAATATTAAGATTTATAAAACTGTGCGCATGCACGTCCTATGCCATTTTCGCTTTATTAATCACAATCAACTCTAAATGTGGGGCAGCTTTTGCGGCTGCATGTCAAGCCCATAATTGCCCATAAATAGTCAGTGAAATGACCCAAAATTAGTATTAATTGATTGAGAAATCATGGCAAACAGAGAGAGGAAAACCAAAAAAAGAAACTTCACTGACTCAATGTGAAGTAGTAATGATTGTTGGCGAGATGTAAAAGAGGAGGAAAATGTTGTTTGGAGGGCACAGTGTGGCCATTACTAATGCCAAAAATGCGTTGGAGTGGCAAAAAAAGACACTGTGAGTGCAGCCTGAGAGTCGGACCATGGGTGAAAAGTGGTCAGACATCAGTCGATGCCAAAAAGCGTCTAGCACTTCATCGCGAAAGTCTGCCACGGTTGGGGGAAGATTAGTTAGTAAATTAGTGAGCAACATGTCTGCATCATAAATTATTTGGATATTGATGGAATGAAAATGCTTACGATTAATGACAGCATTTTCTTTCTCATTTGGTCCCCTTATGGCAACATGAGTGCAGTCAATAGCACTGATACATTTGGGAAACCGGACATAGCTGCAAATTGTGCTTTTGTGTTTGCCTGTTCACCGGCGGTGTACGGAAACTTCATGTAGGCTAATTATGCGACAAGCCTATTATACCTAACACGTCTGGCATAACCCAGCTTAGGGTTGGCTGAGATAACCCTGACCTGTCAACTAATTCCCTGTGGAAAGTGCCAGTCGCCAGAAATCCTGTTATTATGAAAGGTGCCACTAAATAAAATGCACTGTTAGGCTATTATTATTATCTTCTAACAGCACAAGATCAGTCATTGTGCGTCAATACACATTGCGATGGAATGGCTTTTTATAACCATCCATTTGACTGTATCTGATCATCTAGAGATGTCGGTATTAATCTAATTGTAAATGGGAAATAGTTTTGCGTAAATTGACATTTTTGCACCTTTCAAAATGGTTAAGACATGCGTCACGATGGAACACATTTAAAAATGAAAAAAACTTAACGCATATAAATGAACATTATGATTCTGTAGCTGATGACGACATATACTATGAAAACTACTTTACCCAATGGACAATGACTATCTATCTATCTATCTATCTATCTATCTATCTATCTATCTATCTATCTATCTATCTATCTATCTATCTATCTATCATCTATATATCTATCTATCATCATCTATTTGTCTTTGTGCTCTGCCAGACAGAGACATCGACAAGAATATCAGTTTTAAACATGATTTTGTTCTGTTTACCGTATTATTTATGAGGATGAATTACATAACATGCCAATATAATTACAGAACATATTTGAGTGTTCTTTTTGCAAATGTGTCTTTATTTGCATTTACGTTGGCTAGAATCTTGTTTTATTTTATTTATATTTCACCACAGGCTGTTGATTGTGAGAATGGCTTTGTGAAATGTTCAAATTATTAATGAGAGGTAGTATTTCAGTTTAGTTTAGCTACACAATGGTCTGCAGTTTCAGACAGCTTCACATGTTTCATTCATCTGCCGGCGGTGTTGCCATATCTAATTTCACCAGTTTTTGTGCGTACGCATGGGTCAGAGTTGCTGTTAAGGACCGCACATTTTCCCGTCCAGTTTATAAATCCCAATAATTGTGTAGAGAGCTGCGTACGTCTTCTTTTGTGCGTATGCCACATTTATAAATTAAGCCCCTGAACCCTAAAGCAAGCTTCCAGATGATTGGAGCGGAAATTGCGTTCTACCAAGTTGGAAGTATTTAGACTAGCTTGGAATGACAGTACTCTGCATTACCGTAATGCACTTACTTCTGCCCAATCAGCCTATTTCTCCAACCTAATTGAGGAGAACAATAATAACCCACAATTTTTTTTGATACAGTTGCAAAGTTAACTAAAAAGTAGAATTCCACAAATGAAATAGGACTACATTTTGGCAGTAATGAATTAATGAGCTTTTTTGATGAAAAGATAATTACCATTAGAAAACAAATCACAGAATCCTCCCTTAAGAAGCATATATCCCCTAAAATCACATGTCTAAAATATCTCTCTAGTATCTGGGTGTGTACCAAACTCCCTGAAATTGGCTGTAGTGAAGCCACTCTTTAAAAAGCCTAACCTTGACCCAGAAAGACTTAACAACTACCGGCCTATTTCAAATCTACCATTTCTCTTTCCCCTACTTATCTGTCTGATTTGGTGCAACCCTACATACCCACACGTACATTATGTTCACAAGATGCCGGCCTCCTTACTGTTCCTAGAATTTGTAAACAAACAGCTGGTGGAAGGGCTTTCTCATATAGAGCTCCAATTCTGTGGAATGATCTGCCAACCAATGTGAGAGATGCAGACTCAGTCTCAACATTTAAGACTATGCTGAAGACTCATCTCCTCAGTAAGTTCTATGGTATAGTGTAGTCTGGCCAAGGGGGCTAAAAGAGAACGGCGGCACTGTTAATGAACCGCCCATGCTGGCTTGCCTGGTAGGCTCCCCTCTCTCTACTGGGATATCCTCACTCCAATGCTACCCCTGCGGTGGTTACAGTCTGCTGGTGACCATTTGGAGGTTAGGTCTTGGCAATGTGGGTGTGTCGGAAGCATGCCTGCTTGTTCCTGCCGGAGGCTTTCCTTGTGCAGGACCACGTCTCTTGTCCTTCCCCTGTCTCAGCCCCAGATGTTATGCTGCAATAAATTATGTGCTGGGGGACTAGGGTTTTTCTGCCCCCAGAGGCAGATTATATATTCATTTTGGGGTCAGAACTGTGTCAAGGTATGCCCACTCTAGTGTTCCTGATGTCATGTTCATCCTAGGAGGACCCTAGGAACATGTGACAGGACCATGTGGCCTGATGACTCCTTCCTGTCCCTGTCCTGTGCCCAACCCGCTGCTGTGCTAGATCCCATGTCACTGCGGTTGATGATCACGTTTCCACCTGCCGGCTTTCATCTCCAGGCGGCTTCACGTTCTTCCTTCACAAGACCACCGAACTGTATTGATGCTACATAAAGACTATGGTCACAGTCCACCCATCATATCTTTATTGCTGGACAATAATTGAACACTGATAAACAAAGTGACCTTATTACAATGGGCTGTGTACCTTCAGATCCCCCACCCGGTTAAGCCAGAAGAGGACTGGCCACCCCCTTGATTCTGGCCTCTCTCTAGGTCTTCCCAGATCCCACCTACTAGGGAGTTTTTCCTAGCCACTGTGCATCACTTGTGTTGCTTGCTTTTGGGGGTCTCGGGCCGGGTGTCTGTCAAAGCACTTTGTAAAACTGCTGTTGTTAAAAACAAAATATAGAAAAAAAAATAGAGTTTCATCATTGACCAACGTGTGTAACATGCAACACTGTGTGTAGTTTTTTGCACTGTGTGTTGCAGAATTGTTTACAGTGCCTTGCCGACAATGTGTTTATTCGTTTGGTGACTGTGTGTACGACATGCATGCAAACGGGACAGTTTCAACGCTTTGGTCTAGGCATTCACTTTTAGTGTTTTAGCAATCGGGAAAAACTGTAACAAAATAAAAATAAGTAAAAAATGTAAAAAATATAATGTTAAATATTCATTTTTGTTTTTTTAATCTTAAAAAAATAGAAGGGATTTGAGAATTTGTAATCCATTCTTGTTCAGTGGATGATGAATTGTACTAGTCAAGTCAGAAGTATGTCCCAAAGTTTTACGTTTACAAACCCCTAGCTACCTGGGGGAATTCACCCTCTGAGTTTCGTTATCAACACGTGACATTGGAGGGCCCTCCAAGCGAGGGGATAGGGCGTAGGGGACGGTTCGGGATTCATAACCTAACTACTAGTCCCCATAAGCCCCAGTGTTTTTGTTTATTGTATTTAAAGAAACATTGTGCAGAATTCTGCAGTGTGAATACAGAAATACTTTCCCTTTCAGTGAACAGCTTCCATAAGCTGTAGAAAATTTATCTCATGATATTTAAAAAAAAGGTAGTTTAGATATAACAGTTATTTTCCACACCATGCAGTAAATAATTTGCTGTTTGTACAGGAATTTCAATGAGGACATGAATGAGGACAGTTTTGGTTTACTGAAAGGAGGCTCAGGGATTTACATTATTACATTGGACATTCATTGATGATCACATTTAAAAGACTAATGAGACTACTAATGAGAAGTACAACCTTTCATCTGTTATAGCACCACTTGGTGGCAGTGGTCACCACAGTTTTAGCAGTGAAGTTAGCTAATAGTTTGTTTCATGGTTTTATATAGAGAAATAGGAATAGCATCATAACCCCTATAAAACCTAGCCGCAAAACATTACTGTTGCTCTTTGCATTATTCCATTATTCATTTATTCCATAAAGGATTTTTAGATCCAATTAAAATATGGTCTGGGTTTTTGGTTGTGGGTTTAGTGAAAAATCTTAGTGAATCTGTGTTTAAAGCATACAACCAGTTGGGACAGAAAGGTTACACTACAGTATGTGGATTATTATGTACTCTACAGTATGTGTGTTAATGTAGTGTGTGAATGTTAAGTAAATGAGCTGGAGTGTGACTTTGCAACAGGACACTATAAGGAGCATATCAGGCATTTAGTTTGAATGGATAATATAAAGTTTAGCAGTGTAATAAAATTGGAAGGGAGACATTTTATTTAATTCACAATGTCTAGGCTGATGGTCGTGAAACTTCTGTTTACCAGATGGTAGCAATGTGAACTCATGGCCTGGTCGCTTGAGGTTCATGGTCTTAAAGGCCAATTCCAAAGTAAATTTGTTTCTTAATATACAGTCGTATGCAAAAGTTTAGGCATGCCTGACAATTTCCATGATTTTCGTTTATAAATAATTGGGTGTTTGGATCAGCAGTTTCATTTTGATCTATCAAATAACTGAAGGACACAGTAATATTTCGTTAGTAAAATTAGGTTCATTGGATTAACAGAAAATGTGCAATATGCATCAAAACAAAATTAGACAGGTGCATACATTTGGGCACACTTGCCATTTTGTTGAGTTGAATACATGTAACTACCTAGCACTGATTAATTGCAACACAAAATTAGTTTGGTGAGTTCATTAAGCCTTGAACTTCATAGACAGGTCGTTTCCTGTATAAGAGGCACCTGGGAGCCAGATATCTTGCTGCTTGAAAGGGGATCAAATACTTATTTCTATCATTGTAATGCAAATCAATTAATAACTTTTTTGAACTACACTGTTGCCATACCTGCGCTAATTCCAGTATCATAGTGTGCATGTGTATGTTGCTGGTTGGTAAAATTCAAACTTCATTGGTTCATATTTTTGGGATGTGAAAGTAATTTTTTTCAAAATATTTTGGTACTTTTGGTAAGATAGAGCAGGCCTATAATGGCTCTTTTTGTATTTAATTTACCATTAGCTATCATATTAGTTCACTTGGCAGTTAATTTCCAATAACTATTTATAGTACATATTAATTAATATGACAAAATTACATTATTACATTGTTAACATAAAAATTCAGAATTTGAATTTTTTTCAGCAATGGCTTTGTCCTCACCACACGTCCATGAAGCCCAGCTTTGTCGAGCATCCATGTTACAGTTGTCCCGTTGATGGTTTCTCCCATCTCAGCTGCAGATCTGCAGTACACAATCTACATACGCATGTAGAAGTACAAGTCATTCAGAAGAGGTGGGCCTACACAATCTACATACTGATGTAGAAGTACAAGTCATTCAGT
>JACXGM010029394.1:0-13685 GCA_016801145.1 Umbra pygmaea
TAAATTTGAAGTTACTCACATTAGTACAAGGGGTAGATCCAAAACTGGGTCCCATAGGCCACGCCCCTTTTGACGAATCAGTACCCCACTGTAGGGGTGGCCTCAAGAGGGGCCCTAGATGGTAGCCTCAAAATTTGGTAAAAATCGGATGAGCCGTTGATGGATAGCGCCCCCCTAGTAGCCAATGGATAGCGCCCCCCTAGTAGCCAATTTTCATACAATTTGTTGGGGAACCTTAGATGATCATGTCAAACAAGAATCAAAAGTTTTGCAATGATAGCTTTTTTTTGGCCAAGATATGGCAAAGTTTATGTTTATATACCTAGCTACACAAATTTGTTTGTGTAATTTGCGCAATTTTCATCTGATAAAAATTATTTTGATATCTTTTTGTCAGGTTGGTCGGGTGATCATACATACCAAGTTTCGTGTAGATGGACACGCGGTCTAGGAGGAGTTAAAAAAAGTAGGTTTACGATATATTGCAATTTTTCACGCATAAAAGTACTGGCGGAAATCGGCGTGGCCTATATCAGAAGATTCAGCTGAACTCAGGGAACACGTGGATATGTGTATCTTTTATGTGCAATTTGGGAGTTATGAGGCCAAACGTGTTTTTTTTCTGCTGTAGCGCCACTTAGTGGTGGAAGTGGCAGAATTTCTCTGAAGTGGCTGAAGAATAATAATCTTTAGGAAAACAATAGGGTTCCACAGCTCTGCTGGAGCTGTGAACCGCGTTGCTTTGCAATGACGGTTCCCAGCCCCTTCGGGCTTGGACCCCTAATAATCCTTAGGAAAAGAATAGGGTTCCACAGCTTCGCTGGAGCTGTGAACTGTGTTGCTTTGCAAACGATGGTTCCTAGCACCTTTGAGCTTGGACCCCTAATTACACTTTGTGGACTATGAGCATCGTATGATCTAACTCAGATCTGAAGGGAGCCTCTGCAAGCTATTAAAGTAAGAAATAATATATGTTTTATATAGTCATGAATAATGGTGCATTCCAGGCAACCCGTAACTCGCGTTTTCACAACCTTCTGCCCGTGAAAGTGCCGTGGAACACAGTCAAACCCGTAACTTACTACTCATGATGAACTCGTACCAGATCATTGTACTCCCAATTACAGTTTTTGACGTCACACACACATAAACAACAATGGCAACCCCTGTTGATCCTGTACAGACACCGGTGGTTAACGGTGTAAAATAGAAATAAATACACATAAATAGGCAACGTAAAGTAATTTCGCACATTGTAATCAAAACAATACACAAACGATTGTGTACTACTGCAAGGCCAAAATAGGTCGCAGACTACAAATTGATAGAATGAGCTAGCGCTAGCTAACGTCAACGTTATAGGCATAGGCTGGTCTTTGTTGTGACTTTTGCCTGGAATGCTACCAAGTCGTAAGTCGTGACTTGAAGTCGTAACTTACGGGCTAAAAATTCTGGAAAGCAGCATTACTCACTGAAAATGCAATTGAAGCTCAAACTTTTGGGCAAAATATTTTTGGCAATAAAAATAAAAGGTGTGCATTGTTCTCCATCTTACCCTGAGTCAGAATATATAATTTTCATAGAGATTGTACAGACATTCTAGGAGCTATTGAAGCTTGACTATGAAAGGAAGAAGGCTGCATTTTCATGACACACTGAACGCGCCTATTTCCAGCAATGAGATCGCCTCGCTCTCAGTCGTCTGCGCCGGTACAGAGCTGTTGATCCTCCGTGACTCGTTTTGTTTAAGAGCTATTGAGATTTGAAGAGCCGACTGTCGAATCTCCAACCTGAAACTATCTTCACCACAGTACGCCAGTGTCTTTTGACAAGTGCGACACAGGTATCATTTAATATCATGTTTCGACACACTTTGTTGTGTGACCAGAAGTGTTTTTGGAACCCGTAATGGTCTCTATACGTTGCACTTGAGTGTTGACTGGTCCATCACTAATGTCAATGCATACGGGTACTAGTACCTGAATCGTTCATATCGTTCCTTTTGGCGCAGGCACATGACTTCTATGATCCAGTATACTGCTCGGTAGTGTACCTGAATCATTCATATTGTTCTTTTTGGCGCCGGCACATTACTCTATTATTCAGTACAACTTCGTTCTTGGATTTGCACATGCTTGTTCAACACTATATACTGAGAGATTGAAGACTCAAAGAATTGTACCACTTAACTAGTCCAACCAAATGTTAATAATTTGACAAATGCACCTTTATCATAGCTTACAAATGGATCTGTTTAAATAAATATTTTAAGCTTTATGTTAATTGTTATTCTTACGAAGTCATATGACGCTGGATATTTAAAATATAGGGTTTACTACACACATATCCGTATTGTACTGTTTGGCCACTGAACATCTTCGCTACAATCGTAGATTGTATATTGTTGTATACTGGATGGAGCCATGTTTGTTATCACCGATTGGTTTGTTAAGATCTGATTTGAGTCATCAAATTTGCCGTTACGGGCGCAGACATCTTGGTTGCAGATGTGACGATTTTAGAGGAGAGGGAGGAGTAATCTAGCTAGCTAACAGATATTAATTGGGATGCTAACAAAAACAGTATTAAAACATAATGTAAAACAAAATGTAACGTTACTTACTGGAAAAAAGTGAAATGCCAACTCCTTCGAGTGTCTTGTGATACAATCAAACGCCATAACCACACCCGAAATGCCTCTTTGCTTTATTACCGATTTTAAAATCAACGAGACCATATTTAAAAAATTGAACAGCGATTGACACCATATACTCATTATGAAAATTTTTACTGAGGACATAAATCAAGTATATTATGTCTCATTCTCATAGACTATTACAGAAACCAAGCTCTTTTGCAACCAGACGTATCGCCCCCAGCTGGAATTCAGATAGAATGCAGATTTAAGGCACTTCCTCATTTGCGTCAATTTGCCAAAGCGGATGCTCACCGCATGGTTACAATGAATTTATTATTTACTATACGGTAAGCTGTTACATTTTGCCAATGCACACTGCCTCATATGAATAAACGTTTTAATAAATAATACTCCAGGCTGCTGGATGGAAGTGAACACACACTGACAATTACATTTATTTTATTGCTTCAAATGTAGGCATCATATGAGATTAGTTCATCTTCTTAAATCTACATTGTGTATTTCTTTGAGTTGATTCTTAGCAAAAACCTCTTTGTTCTTTCAAAAATATGTGCTCATTTATGTGTAATTACTTCCACCAACTTATCAAAGTATTTTCGTAAGCGTAGAATCTTCCATTCACAATACATACAATGGTGCCACTCGAATTGTGGCAGCCATGTTACGCCTCCATCTTTAAAATATATTAGCCAAAGAGGGACATACCTGGAAATTCAAGCTCGGTCTTTCGCGCTTTAACACTAGTGGCACCATGACGAATGCCAGGGGGAGATTACTCACGACTGCCGGCAAATTTCAAAGTCTGTTGAAGATGTAGAATCATGGCTATTCTCGAGGACATGTAATGGCAGCGCTGGCCCAAGCTGGACAGTAGGCAAGAATGTTCGCCTGGCAACACAAACTCTGATTTTCGGTTTCAAATAATAGCGCTCGTGGTTCATTGCAATAATCATTGTTTATTCATTGCATAGTCCATGTTCATGTTTTGCTAAAATTAGTATTCTGTTGGAATAAAATGTGTTACATAATTTGAAAATTAGCTAAATGTCTGATATTAAATACACTCTCCCAATTGATATCTTAATGTTTTATGCTTTTCACAACAGTGCTTTTTCTCAGAACTCATAACAAAAAGGTCTTAATCTCTATGTGTCTTTGAATTTATCCACTTATTCCATTAACCTATTTGTTAGGCAGACAAGGACAATGCAGCCTTTGTTTCTCACTGGGACCAAACTGGCTGGTAGATTACTGTATTGTTTACAACTGTGAGCAGACTTTGACAATGGCCTGGACTGAGGTATTGAGGAAAGGAAGTAAATTCTAAAACACTGTGTGTTTATTGGAGACCGTTATGTTCCATTGGTAGAAATAAAAAAGGTGGTCTTGAGAACAAGTAAAACTATAAGTATTTATTATATCTTTACATTTATAAACACACAATGGGGCAAACATATAGCCTGTTAAAAAGAGGCCAACTGTCAAGTCCATGATTTACTGTAAATAACATTACAAGTAGGGTGGTTGGAATACCAGGACAGCCAATACTACTGGTATACACTCACTGGCCACATCGTTAGGTACATTTTGCTAATGCTGGGTTGGACACCTTTTTGTCTTCAGAACTGCCTTAAATCTTTGTTCCACATCCCAAAGTTGCCTGATTGGATTAAGATCTGGTCAATGTGGAAGCAATTTGAGTAGAGTGAACTTATTGTCATGTTCAAAAAAGCAGTTTGATATGATGTAAGCTTTGTGACATGGTGTATTATCCTACTGGAATTAGCCTTTAGAAGATAGGTAAACTGTGGTCATAAAGGGATGGACATGGTCAGCAATAATACTCAGGTACTGTAGGCTGTGGCATTTAAACAATGCTCAATTGGTACTAAGGGGTCCAAAGGGTTCCAAGACAATATCCCTCACACCATTACAACACCACCACCAGGCTGAACCGTTGACACTAGGCAGGATGGATCCATGCTTTCATGTTGTTTGTCAATTTCTGACCATACCATCTGAATGTTGCAGCAGAAATTGAGACTCATCAGACCAGGCCACATTTTTCAGATTTTCTATTGTCCAATTTAGGTGGGCCTGTGCAAAGTGTAGCCTCAGTTTCCTGTTCTTAGCAAACAGGAGTGGCACCCGGTGTGGTCTACTTCTGCTGTAGGAAAATCTGCTTCAAGTTTTGATATGTTGTGTGTTCAGAGATGCTCTTCTGCATAATTTGGTGGTTATCACAAGTGGTGTTTGAGTTACTTTTCAGCTCATTCCAGTCTGGCCATTCTCCTCTGACCTCTGCCATCAACAAGGCATTTTTTATTTATTACTACCGCTCACTGGATATTTCCTTTTTTCAGTCCATTCTCTGTAAACCCTAGAGATGGTCATATGGGAAAATCCCAGTAGATCAGCACTTTTTGAAATACCCAAACCATCTGTCACCAACAAAAATGCCACGTTCAAAGTCACTTAAATTACCTTCCTTCCCGATTCAGCAGATCTTGACCATGGCTGCATGCTGACACGTGATTGGCTGATTAGATATTTGCTTTAACAAGCTGTTGAACAGATGTACCTAATGAAGTGTCCGGTGAGTGTATATTAAACATTTTAGTTTTCCTCATTGCTTTGGTAACTAGTTTATAATAGTAATAAGGCACCCAAGTGGTTTGTGATATGCAGCCAATTTACTACTACTAAGGGCTGTATTGATTCACTCTGTTTTGTGTAATGTTTTGTTTCAGTGCTTTGTATCAGTATTCATCCCACTTGGACATTTCTACAGTTTGTAGTTTAACAACCTAGAATTAAATTGTATTGTATTAGGATATTTACCAATAATAATAATTGTCCACTACATACTGAACACTTAGAAGGTGCAAAATAGTTTTTTATTATGACACAAAAGTTAATAATAATAAAATGACATTTGTTGGTTACATAAGTATACCCTCCTGATATGAAACCCCTAAATAAGCTCCGGTGCAACCAAATGCCTTTGAAACTCACATAAGTAGGTGAGTCCCCCTGTGTGCAATTAAAGTATCACATGATCTAATAATAAATACACCTGTTTCTGGAAGGCCTCAGAGTTTGTTAGTGAGCTATCAAAACCCGTCTGGTATAGTGTTCTTGAGAAGAACCAATCAGGGTTGGGTTATAAATAAATATCACAAACTTTTAACATCCCCTAAAGCACCTTTAAATTCATTATTAAAAATGGAAAGAACTTGTCACAACTGCAACTCTGCCTAGAGAAGTCTGTCCACCAAAACGTAGTTACAGGGTAAGCAGAGTATTAATCAGAGAAGCATCCAAGATGCCAATGGTAACCCTGTAGGAGCTGGAGAGATCCGCAGCGGTGATTAGATAAACCGTTATGGGACAACTATAACCCAGAAGCTCTACAGAGCCGGGATTTATGGACATGTGGCAATGAGAAAGCCATTGCTGAATGAAAACCATATCAAATCCAGAGTGGAGTTTACCAAAAGGCAAGAGACACCTCAAACGTGGAAAAATGTTATCCGATCGGATGAGACCAAAATGGAACTTATTGGCCTCACGCATACGCTAAGTGTGAATGGAGCCAAAAATAAGTTAGCTATATAAGCCACCATGACTGAGCAGAAAGTTTTTGATCATTATCATTTATGTGCTGTTGCTATATCCTTTGTTCCTGCATTCGGCATTGAATCCTGTTATGATTGTTATTTTCGTGTTTCTAGTTAGTCATATTAAATATCCCAACTCTACATTTGCTTTGCCTCTATATTCATTTTCACTTCATCTCCAACTTCATCCCCATGACAACACCTGAGACTATGGCGGAGGTTCACCTTACAGCAGGATGATGACCCTAAACACACAGCCAAAGCTACAACCTTGTTTTAATGTCTTAAAATGGCCCAGTCAAAGCCCAGACCTCAATCCGATTGAAAATCTCTAGAAGGACGTAAATTTCTGTTTTCCAACAGTCATCCAACCAGACAGATCTTAAATAGTTTTGCCAGGAAGAATGATCGGAAATTGTAGAATCCAGATGTGGTAGAGACTTACCCCAAAAGACTCACAGCTGTTATTGCAGCCAAAGTTAGATCTACCAAGTATTGACTCAGGGAGGTGAATACTGATGTAACCAACAAATGTCTCTTCTTTTTAACTTTTATGTCACAAAATAAATATTTAACACCTTCAGTGTTTATATTATGTAGGTATGTTGTGTAAAACAAATAGTATAAATCTCAATACAATTGTCTTTCATTCCAGGCAGTCACGCTACAAAATGTGGAAATGTCCAAGGGGGTTGAATATTTATGCAAGGTACTTAGTATGCCTTTTTGCTTAATAGTACTATATATAGTAAAATATAGAGCATTTTGTTTTAAAGAAATCCCTTTTCTGCAAACAAAATCCTTTCAACCATAAAGCATTAGAGTTTAGGACGATTGCAAATAGGTAAGCAGGGTTTCATTGTTCAGTCACACAGGTTGTGGTGGAGAGCTTGGTGCTCTAGAAAGAACACAGTAGACTGCTGCACTGTCTAGGATGACAAACAACTGAAGGAAATAAGGGATTTCAATGCAGGTCTCTAGATAAGTAGCTTGGGCTATCAGTCGTGAATCTTTTTTGTGATTCAGTAGTTTGCCTGCAAGTTATCAGTCTTTACACCGTTGTCTGTGTAGGTAGTTGGTAAGGACAGTGGGGTAGTCTGTCATGACGCCTGTGGCTCCGACATCGAAAGCTGCTTTGATGTCTGGATCCTCGTTGCAGACAAATAAATGCACCTAAAAATACAGAGTCAGACCTCGGTTAGATGAACTGGTTGTGAAAAGAAAATGTCCTATTATAGTTGACACTATCTCTACATGAAAAAATACAAGTTTATTTAAAAAAAAGATATATATATTTTGCTATGTATTGTTTTGTTATGGTGTTTTATAATGAATAACCACAAAATAATAATTAAATTGTAATTTAACTTGCAGAAGCTCTATTAGGAACACCATACTAACACTGTGTTTGACCCCCTTTCGCCTTCAGAACTGTCTTAATTCTACGTGGCATTGATTCAACAAGATGCTGAAAGCATTCTTTAGAAATGTTGGCCCATATTGATAGGATAGCATCTTGCAGTTGGAGATTTGTGGGATGCACATCCAGGGCACGAAGCTCCCGTTCCACCACATCCCAAAGATGCTCTATTGGGTTGAGATCTGGTGACTGTGGGGGCCATTTTAGTACAGTGAACTCATTGTCATATTCAAGAAACCAATTTGAAATGATTCGAGCTTTGTGACATGGTGCATTATCCTGCTGGAAGTAGCCATCAGAGGATGGGTACATGGTGGCCATAAATGGATGGACATGGTCGGAAACAATGCTCAAGTAGGCCGTGGCATTTAAACAATGCCCAATTGGCACTAAGTGTTCTAAAGTGTGCCAAGAAAACATCCCCCTAACCATTACACCACCACCACCAGCCTGCACAGTGGTAACAAGGCATGATGGATCCATGTTCTCATTCTGTTTACGCCAAATTCGGACTCTACTATCTGAATGTCTCAACAGAAATCGAGACTCATCAGACCAGGCAACATTTTTCCAGTCTTCAACTGTCCAATTTTTGTGAGCTCTTGCAAATTGTAGCCTCTTTTTCCTATTTGTAGTGGAGATGAGCGGTACCCGGTGGGGTCTTCTGCTGTTGTAGCCCATCCGCCTCAAGGTTGTGCTTGTTGTGGCTTCACAAATGCTTTGCTGCATACCTCGGTTGTAAAGAGTGGTTATTTCAGTCAAAATTGCCCTTCTATCAGCTTGAAGCAGTCAGCCAATTCTCCTCTGACCTCTAGCATCAACAAGGCATTTTCGCCCACAGAACTGTCGCATACTGGAAGTTTGTAAACCCTATGGTTGTGCGTGAAAATCCCAGTAACTGAGCAGATTGTGAAATACTCAGACCGGCCCGTCTGGCACCAACAACCATGCCACGCTCAAAATTGCTTCGATCACCTTTATTTCCCATTCTGACATTCAGTTTGGAGTTCAGGAGATTGTTTTTACCAGGACCACACCCCTCAATGCATTGAAGCAACTGCCATGTGATTGGTTGAGTAGATCATTGCATTAAGGAGAAATTGAACGGGTGTTCCTAATAATTCTTTAGGTGAGTGTATTAATACCATGAAAATGGTAATGATATGAGGTTATTATAATAGATATAAAAATGGCAATGCTGATAATATGAGAGTTGTGATGCTAATGTAATGGTGGTTATAATCACAGAGGTAATGATAATGGCAAGAACAATTATAATGTTGGTTAATACAGTATGATGATGTTGGTGATAACAGTAATGACATTGACTATATAATGGCAGGGATAATAATGGTAATGAGCATTTTGAGGGTGATGATAACGATGAGTCTAGTTTTGATGATCATGTTAATGAAAACAACGATGGGAGTGATGAATGCTTTGTACCTGAATTCCTCTTTTGGCCAGATGTTTAAATAGACTCTTCCTCATTGTTAATCTGAAACAAAATATGGAATATTTGAAACAGAATGTTAAATTTGCTTTAATCCTTCATCAATGCTTTTATATGGTGTAGTTGGTTGGTTTTAGTAAGGAAAGGAAACTGCTATGTCAGTTCAGTCAATCTGTACATACTTCTCTATCAGGTAGATAACACCTCTGCTTTTCAGAACACTCTCCTCAGGAATATATGTCCTGCAGAAAATAAAAAATTATAATTGGAAGTTTTCAGTTAGCACACATTTGTGGGCACCTATATTATACATGTACTAAAAAACAAAGTTGTCAGTACACACACGACAGGGAAGTTAGAAAAGTTACTGCACACATCTTATTTAATACAAGCTTGGGGTACACACACCTGTTGATAATGCAGGGCAGGTAGAATTGCAAGAAGCTTTCTCCCAGGGACACAAAGGGCAGCAATCCACTGTAGAACAGCAAGAGCAGCTGCAGTCCTCGTCTCATGCAGAAACTATAGGGCATAGACGAGTTCTACAGGGAGACAAAGAGAGAGAGATGGGTATAGTGAAAGAGGAAGGGAGAAGAGAAATGGGTCTGAGAGAGTTCGATAAAAGACCAGCAGTATCTCAATAGGACAGGAGCTGCAGTTAAGAGCCTTGGTTCAATTGATTATATCGCCCCCCTGTTAGACACTTACAGTTTTGCGGCAATTCTTCATAATGACTGAGTCTACTGTCGCCCACACGGTGAGGTCTTCTCTGTCATACTGTTTTACCAGGTTAGACACCTGAAAGAGAGGCAGAGGAAAGTATGGCACAAACAAGAGAGAAAGGAGAAAGTATGAGAGAATCACAGCAAGAGATAGAACCATAGAAAGACAGATAGAACCATAGAAAGACAGATACAAGAGATATATTGAGACCAACGCTGAAAGGGAGACGAGGTATTTGCTGTTCTGAAGTTGTGGTTAGCTTCGTTAGATTTAGATTTGAGTTATTTACCACACTCTTTAATCCCGAGAGAAGTACAGTACTGAATGTAATGCAGAGTTGTTAAAGTACTCATTTGGTTTTCCTGATTAAGATCAAAATGACGAGATGGAGATTAAAATAAACAACTTATCAATAAAATGAAAAATAAGAGTGAAAAATAATGTCACCTGTTAGATTTGAACCCAGCCAATTACTCTGTACTTTATACATTTGTACTCAGACTACGTGTGTCACTTCATATCATTATGTGTAAATAAACTTTAATTCCATTTGATTTAATTTAGTGGATTCAAGTCAACATTCAAAAGTAAGCATTTCATGTTTAGCTGAACCCTTTTGGTAATAAAGCATGTAACATATGACATTTGATTTATGAGTTGAATTTGATTAAATTCTGCTTGGCTCCTTTACTTTTTCCATTAGCTTGTTGTTGTCCTCCTTGATCTCAATGTTGATTGGCATCTTAGGAAATGTCCTGAATACTTCCTCCAACAGGGCAAACTTCCTGTCTGTACCAGTGCTATAGTGGCCTGTTGTGGAAACAGAAGTAAGAACTGGAGAGGGCAGTAAATGACATCATCATGCACACAGCCCCATTTGTGTCCTGACTATTTGAGCCTCCCATATAGAGTATGTACAGATTAAAGGCTGTCATTGAAAAAGCAGTGTGATACGAATTTGATGCCTAGGGAGCATGTGCAAGGTGGAAGCATGCAATCAATGTTCCATGATCCCACACTCCTGAGGGTTTGCTGATGTGATGAGGAACAGAGAAATGGACATGACAAATTGGGAGGCGTGAAAAATTGCAGGCAATTCCACCAAAAATACGGTGAATAATAATAGTGAATAATTCGGGATTTGTACAACTGAATGTTAACAGAGATACACACCTGCATAAAATGTGACCTCCAGCCTTTCCTTATACAAGGGTAACTCCTGAAAATAAAATACTATTAGTATTTTATACTACAGAATGAATAAACAACCTAAAATGCTGTACAGTATGTACAGTAACAGCTTAGAAGATCCCACAAACAACAAACACATGAACAAGGCCTATATTTATACTCATAATTATATTAATCCAGGCAGCATAGTTTTGGTAACATAAAGGGGAAAAATGTAGCACAAATTAGACTTCTGACCTCAAGGTTTAAAGAGGAAATGGTGACATCGTTGCCGGTCTGCCTCAGAAGGTTGTCGTCATGTGATACCACCACATGGCCATCCTTGGTCATGTGACAATCCATCTCCAGCATTTCTGTACCCTGCTCCACTGCACTGAGAGATGGAGGAAGAGAGGAAAGATCTGTTCTTCAGATTTGCATTTGCTATAACACCTGTGTGTAGCTGTTAATGTGCCAGAGGTAAAACTACTTATGAGCTTGTGGAAATACATCACTGCAGAATTAGTTAAAATGTGGCCCTCGGTTCTTTCAGGAGAAATGCTTTTACCACATACGTTCCAATAAAACATGAAAATGTTTTGTGCTGGCTGTGCAATTAATTTGCTATGGGGCTGGTGTTTGCTCCCAGTCTAGGGACAGAGCTACTCTAGGCACAGTTCGATGCCTCATATTTCTTCTCTGCTGCCCTCAAAATAAAAAAATATTCAACTTTCACTCCAGCTGTCTCTGACCACTCCTCGTTCAACCAATGGCTATCCAATTTGTGTGGTTGTAGACATGAAAATAAAAAATGTAGGAGAATCTAATGAATGTTTGTTAGAGTATCCAGAACTTCACAATAAAATCATAAAGATCTGGGTAGGAATTCATTGGCATAAAATATTGTCAGTTAAGAAAAGCAACAACAACACTTGGCACCGTTTGGAATTGAAGTGGCACCACTCCTTAACTACTCAGCCATCTTTCACTGATCATGGACAAGGGGCTTTAGGCACATGTAAAGACAATCTTTTCAATAAAGAAATGAAATGGTCTTAAATAAAAACAAATACTAAAACAAACAGTAAACGGTTAAAACTACATCCTTTGCTTAAAAACTACATCAATATTCTTAGGTGGACTGTCATATAGTTGTCATACAGTTGTAAATAAAATGGAATGTCAGATTGTTCCAAATTAGCATCTTGGAACATCCATCAGCATTCTTCTCAAGTCTTTGGCTGTCTCGCTTCGTCTATCTGTCCAGGTAATCCCAGAAAGCTTTGATGATGTAGATATCAGGACTCTCTTGCAGAAATCCTTGTTCTTTTCTCTCCTTTAGTACCTTGGCTGTGTGTTTGGACTGGAGTCATTGTCCAGAACGAAGTTGGGACCAGTCAAATGCCTCCCTAATGGTATTGAGAGCCGTTTGTACAATTTTTGTATAATTTCCTGCTCATAAGCTTACATACCCTGGCAGAACATGAAAGATGTGAACTATTTTTTAAAGAAAACATAAGTGATCAGGCAAAACATATTTATTTGTAATTGGATAAAAACTTAACTATAAGGCATCACAGAATGGCACCATCATTAAACAAACATAGCAGTGAAGCAAATGGTTCCGGTTCAGAAGTTTGCATACCCTTAAGCTGGATTCACACCAGATCCGGCAAACTGGTTGCATTGCGGCGGAAGTCCATTCATTTCAATAGGAAGCAATGCGCACCGCTGCGGCAAATCTACCGGAACCGGCAAAATGTGGATGCGGTGTGGCGGGTGTGGCGCAAGAGTTGAAATAATCCAACTGGTGTGGTCCTTTGCCATACGGCACCAGAACAGGAAGTTGATGAACCACTGAGGAAGAGCTAATATGTCGCTTTCATCTATGGGTTTTTGAGATTGGAAGAAAAGCTTTGACACCTCAGTAGGTAGTTTTCATATTGTCAATGAATACTAAACTGAAAACAGCTCCTGTCAGTCGCCTTGCTGGAGGAGGACAGTTGTATGCAATGTTGCCCACTATCTCGTGAATGCAGAAGATTCCCCGTGCCACTGAAATTCTAACATTTCTACAACTTCAGAGATCCACCTCCATGCTTGACAGTAGGGATGGTGTACTTTTCGTCATAGGCCTTGTTGACTCCTCTCCAAACATAGTGTTTACGATTGTGACCATAAAGTTCAATTTTGGTATCACCACTCCAAATGTTTCAGCACTTTTGAAGCTTGTCTAGGTGCTGTCCCAGAGGAAACATCTTTTGCTCAGAGTTGTCTTTTCTTTATCTCTGCAGAAACATATGAGGTCTCAGTTTAGTTTCATTTAGTGATCACTTAAAACTGAATTGTTTCTCCTAAAGCCCTCTTAGGAGCATTGAGTAGATGAAAAAGAGAATCCATTCTGGAGACTTTCTTGAGACTAATGAGCTGTCCTTGAGACCTCATATATATCTCATAATTGTATCTTTTTCAGCTCTCTGATTGACATATACATGGATATATATAAGGAGAGTAACATTAGACATATTGAAGATCCATTTGAGATCTCTGATTTGGATCCAAGAAAGACAAAGATGAGGTTATGTGTGGTTCATTCTCCTGAGCAAAATGTGAGAATTACGAGACAGTGCTCGTAATCTC
>JACXGM010029395.1:0-13615 GCA_016801145.1 Umbra pygmaea
ACTCCATTTTTGTATATAAGCCACACACACCCATAGCCTCCTTGCGAGGTATTGTAAGTACATTATTCTTCATACTGAGCACTCTATTCATGAAATGTTATTCCGGTCTGACCTTTGCCTGTTTTAGATTACTCTGCCTGTGAATATCCATAGTTGTACCTTAGCCTTATATGCTATTCCGTTTTGACCTTTGCCTGTTAGATTACTCTGCCTGTGAATATCCATAGTTGTACCTTAGCCTTATATGCTATTCCGTTTTGACCTTTGCCTGTTGGATTACTCTGCCTGTGGATATCACTACTTGTACCTTAGCCTTATATGCTATTCCGTTTTGACCTCTGCCTGTTGGATTACTCTGCCTGCGGATATCACTAATTGTACTTTAGCCTATACAGCTCTTCCGGTTTGACATTACCTATCTTGGATTATTCTTGCTTTTTCCAATGGTCAGTCAATCTGGTCAATAAAATAACATTGTTCTATTTTACCTTTTTTGAGTACTCATTACAGACATTACAACAGTAGGAGGAGGGGTGGGTAATGTTAGACGATAATCGAACGCCACGTTACATTTTGTTTTGCTAAAAATACTTTCTTTAAAATTAATTTTCATAAAAAATTTGCAACCGTTTTATAAGTGCATTGACACACTCCAGACTGTGCTTTGCCAGGGAAAAACTGCACACCGCAGTGAAAGCACTGTCTTGTGTTAAGGTTAACTTGTTAAATGCTTATGGTGCTGAATAACCATTACGTAACTATAATTAACCAGTTCAACCGTAAATCTCAGAATTTCTCCCAAATTACGTTCTCAGGAAACTATTTTGAAAACCTAAATTACGTTCTATGCCAACCTATTTAGGGTGTTTTTACGTTTGAACTGCACGTTTTGTTATTAGGCTATATTTGCACTTGAATTACGTTGCTCCGGTACATTTTGTTTAGCGGATTTATGCGAGAACATTCCATACATTCCATACCAGTTATTAATGCTCTTTCTTTGCCTCATTGTAAAGTTGTGAACACCTTAAGTAACACGTGAGGTGCCAATAGATAGCAGTAGCTACATTGGAAGTAACACGGGTCCCATTAGTGCAAGCCACTGAATTTTCAACAACTTCTTTCAACAACTTATTGGAACAGTTAAAAGAAGTGTTGAGATTGTGTTAATTACGTATTGCAGTAGACCCGACTTTAAAAGGGCGATTTGGAATGAGGATTGACAGTAAAATATAGGGAATCATATTTATCAAAAATAGAAAATAGTGAATTAGAAATAAAGGCCTGCCTCCAATAAAAGCCTGCTTTTTAAATAATTTTGCACGCCCAAATTTTCAGTTTTTTATTTGTTAAAAAAGTTTTAATATCCAATAAATTTCGTTCCACTTCATGATTGTGTCCCAGTTGTCGTTGATTCTTCACAAAAAATTACAGTTTTATATCTTTATGTTTGAATCCTGAAATGTGGCAAAAGGTTGAAATGTTCAAGGGGGCCGAATACTTTAGCAAGGCACTGTATAATAAAGTACATACATAATGCAGACATAAATCAACAGAAACAATCACAAACAAAAACAACATCATATAAATCCTCCATTACATTTTTTAAATGGGTCATGGACACCAGATCGTTTAACTGGAGTTTGATCTGCATTTTGTTCCATTAAAATGGGGCAAAATTACTAAGTGCAGACCTACCCAGCTATATTGAGACTAATGGGGTCTGTAATGTAATCCACCTTTGAGATCTTGTTAAATTATTTATATGTCTAATAAATAGGAAATATGATGTGTAAGGAGGTAATTTAGAAAGAAGTGCTCTGTAAATAAAAAGGAGAGTATGTTTCTCACGTCTCAGGTGATAAACCTGATTGCACAATGGTATATAGCATCGAAGGGTTTTAATGTGGCATTTGAAGCGTGCATATAAATAATGTCACCATAATCTAGGACAGACATAAAAGTGGCCTGAATAATTTGTCTTCTGTGAGAAGATAACAATCAAGCCCTGTTTCTATAAAGGAACCCTAGCTTGAATCTTAGCTTTTTACAAAGTTCAGTAACATGCTTTTTAAAAAAAAGGCCTATCATCTAACCATAAACCTAGATATCTATAATCGGAGGCCTGTTCAAATGAAGTACCTTCCAGGCTAGTAAGTACAAAAGCATTACTTATGGAGAATTTTGACTAGATTATCTATCTATGAACTGTTTTTTAAATATTATCTTCAGATATTGGTTGCATTTAGTAAAAAATACTAGAACAAATTATTACACAAAAAAATTATATATTTAAGTAAATTGAAGTGTTCAAAAAATGTTAATGTCATTGTGATTACCAACTTAACAAACATATAAAAAAAAAGACAAAATACATTTACAGTTTCAAGACAGGATATCTAGCTGATCCTGTAACTAGTATAGAATATTTTTCCTTGTTATGGTAATTAACAGAGCAATAATCAATAAAATGTGTAATCATTATTTAAGATAAATCAGCAGTTGGCAACCTTGATCATATTAATGACAAACTGTCAACAATATGCTACTTTACTATCTATTAGGCTTTCATTGTTGCTTTTAATAAATTTCAAGCTCAAAGAGCGCAAAGAACGTAAAGATGTGAGGAAGGAAGGGAGGAAGGAAGGGAGGAAGGAAGGAAGGAAGGAAGGAAGGAAAGAAGGAAGGAAGGAAGGAAGGAAGGAAGGAAGGAAGGAAGGAAGGAAGGGGCTTGCTACTGTCAGAGTGAGAGGCTCTCACTTGTAATAAAGACAGATACAAGTTACAGGATATTCATTGCTGCTTAAAATCTAATCCTATGCGACATTACTGCAATGATGTTTATATATTTTTATCACAGCCTATTTTCTTAGCTTGACAGGTAAAACTGAAAAGCATTTTGCAGCATGGGAAGCGTAAATGGAAAGGAAATCCTTTTGTTTAAAGTACAATGCTAGATTAATACCTTTTAGCACATTTAGTTTAAGTTTAATTCAGCCTGACTTCACTGATCGGTTGTTTGGGTCTGCTGTAGCACTCAAAAGCGTAGGGGTCCGTTCTTCGTACATCGCTTAATACATCCGAGATCAAATGACACATCCAAGATGACTTCATCGGGCTAATCATGATCTGGCTAATTTGGTTCTTCGAACACACCTGCCGTTTATGATTAGTATCGCTGAATTGAGCCATCTGAGATGATTGCGCGTACGCGCGTTGGCAAAACAGGGGAGATGTATCGATAGTAGAAACGTTTATCAGCAACACTGCTATTGGCTGCTCATCATGGCCACAGAGCATGGCCAGTTTTTCTTGGCAGCAGAGCAACGATTATTGCTTGAGGGTTACAAGGAATTTGAAAGTTTGATTAAAACGCAAGGGTACACCTCAAAGTCTGCAAAAACCAGAGTGGGCTGGCAAAAAGTAGCATACAAATTAAATGCATAAGTGGTCACCATGTTATGGTTTTATCAGTTATTATAGTATTATTTTATTTTAATAATTGTATTTTGATATTACAAAATTTCATTTCATAAATAGCTATTAAATGTCAGAGCCACCACAGAGTAGCTAGTATTGCTGACAGTGCAAAACAATATTTCTTATTGCAGGAAAAAGATGACCTAAAAATTCACCTATGTTAGGCTCAGAATAAAAGTATGTAATACAGTCATCTTGATATTTTTATTTTTCCCTTGAGGCAGAGTTTGTGGTCCGCCTGGCGGTTTGCTCATCGTTTAACAGGAGGTCCACTGCCGGCCAAGAGGTCCACCATCAGCGTTTTGGACCTGGACATATTGTCTAAAATAAAAAAGACAAACTTTTTTATTTAATATATATTTTACAACTGAATTCATTTTTTAATTTCAAAATAAATCTAAATGTGTTTGTATTGTATTTGAATGTTGTTGTAACCAATTTCCTAAATACTTTAAAATACTTTCCATTAAAAATAGAAATCTAGAACATAAGCCTAACCTAGTATAGTATAGCCTATACGCAGCTGATGGACTAACTGGAACAACAGTATGAGTGCGATCTCTTTCTAAAACTCTGCTCACCTGCCGGTGGACCACCCAGGCTCTAACACTGCCTCCGACGGACCACTGTTAAATGATGAGCAAAAAGCTATCGTACCGTCAGCTGTAACCGCCGGCATCACACCAGCTCTGTGCTAGCTGGGTTTGATTCAATTCCTTTATTTAATGGGATATCATATTATTTATCTGAAATATTAAGAACGTAACTTACCTGCAAATTTACACTCCCAAGCAGAAAAGTATATTTTTTTTAAATGTACTTGAAATGTATTTTATTAATCCTAAATATACTTTTAATATATTATTTTGGTATCTATATTTTGAAAGCATACTTCAAATATACTTAAATATATATTATATACACATTTATGGTAAAACATAACTATACTAGAAATATAATACTGGAGTATAATTTAAATATAATTTGTTTTACTAGGGCTGTGAATCCCATTTCAGTTTAAACAATCTGTGATCTAATCCTGTTTACATGAAATAAGCCTGCTCCCGAGCAGGTTTAAGCTTAAGCACCTGTTGCTATGGCAGCAAGTCCAGGATGAGCGTCGATGAACCAAACAATCCAAGATCATGCCAAATTGTCAACAATTAAATCCAGCTAACTGAGTTAGCGACGTACGAAGAACGGATCCAGGCGACATAACAAAGCTTTCGATTTGACAAGGTTTGAAAATCTGTCCAAAAACCACTGAAGTTAACAGTTTTTCATAAGTAATAATGTTTTTTTGTACATTACAATGAAGTTAAGGGTGTAACCTATACAAAACATAAAAAATATAAATTTTGACAGGGAAAGCATTTTTGATCTTTTTTGGTTTATAGCCAACAACTAGTTCAACAATCGTTATTATATCCAATCAACATCCACGTGCAATTTAGCTAGCAGGTTGAGAATACAAACACTGAAAATCACCAGTTGCAAGAACTATAGACTATTTGCAAGAACTATAGACTAATAAAATAACAGGCTTAAATGAACTGACAACATAAAGTTATACGACTTACAGTTCCCCCATAACGCTGGATAGCGGCAGCCGGCAGTCTCTTTTTTCCCCTCTCCCTTTTCCGTTAAGTGGCGCGCGTGCCCGCTCGTGGTTTGAAGGGCATGACGCGCTATTCTCCGACATGCACTCTCCATTAACAATTTAACAATCACTGCTGATATACAGCCTTATACACTCAGTGAAAACCAGGGACATTTTTGGGGTAAGCTCCAGCCGGGGACAGGTCACCGAACCAGGGACTGTCCCTGGAAACCGGGGACGTATGGTCACCTTATCCTAATACCCAAACGGGGAGCCCTGTTTTCTGGACTAACACTTTAAATTTGAGTACTAGGAGACCTAACCTGAAAGCTAGGGAAACTAGCCTGAGAGCTAGGGGGACTAGCCTGAGAGCTAGGGGGACTAGCCTGAGAGCTAGGGGGACTAGCCTGAGAGCTAGGGGGACTAGCCTGAGAGCTAGGGGAACTAATGACAACACTAGGGGTACTAATACCCAACCGGGGAGCTCTGTTTTGTGGACTAACACCCTGAACCTGAGTACTAGCAGAACTAACCTGAAAGCTAGGGGAACTAACATGAAAGCTAGGGGAACTAGCGTGAAAGATAGGGAAACTAGCCTGGGAGCTAGGGGGACTAGCCTGATAGCTAGGGGAACTAATGGCAACAATAGGGGAACTAATATCCATACGGGGAGCCCTAACCTGAGTGCTAACACCCTGACCTGAGTACTAGGGCCTACATTGCGGGAGTAAGGGAGACTAGCTTGAGAGCTAGTGGAGACAGCTTCAGAGCTAGTGGAGACAGCTTTAGAGCTAGTGGGGTTAGCCAGAGAGCTAGTGGAGTTAGCATGAGAGCTAAAGGGAAAACGAGGGGTCCTAATACCCAGATGGGGAGCCCTAACCTGAGAACTGACACCATATACCTGAGTACTAGGGGGACCAGCCGGAGAACTAGCCTGAGAGCAGGGAGAGCTAGGAGGGCTGGTAGGACTAGCAGGGAACTGAGGGACCCTAACCCGCAGATGGGGAGCCCTAGTAAGTGAGCTAACACCTGAGAACTTTGAGCAAGGGAGATCCCAGTCCTCCCCCTCTTTTTCCCAGGAGACCTCCTCCTCTGAACTGTCCACACTTCCATAATAGTGCTTGATGGAGGCCCACTCTGTAAATTACAACCGACGTCTTAGGATCAATACCTCCGCGGTGACCCCCTCCTTGTCGGAGAAAAACATGTCTCTATCCTCCTCGGCTGTCTCTCCACTTTGCGGTCTCTGTCCCACCTTTGGGTAAATCAATCAATCAATCAAATTTATTTATAAAGCCCTTTTTACAACAGAAGTTGTCACAAAATGCTTTGACAGACACCCGGCCCGAGAACCCCAAAAGCAAGCAACACAAGTGATGCACAGTGACTAGGAAAAACTCCCCAGTAGGAGGGGCCTGGGAAGAAACCTAGAGAGAGGCCAGACTCAAGGGGGTGGCCAGTCCTCTTCTGGCTGTACCGGGTGGGGGATCTGAAGGTACACAGCCCATTGTAATAAGGTCAATCAGTGTTCAATTATTGTCCAGCACTGAAGATATGATGGGTGGACTGTGACCATAGTCTTTATGTAGCATTGATACAGTTCGGTGGTCTTGCGAAGGAAGACCGTGAAGCCGCCTGGATATGAAAGCTGGCGTCATCAGGTGGAAACGGGATCATCAACCACAGTGAAATGGGATCCAGCACAGCAGCGGGCCGGGCACAGGAAGGGGACAGGAAGGAGTCATCAGGCCACATGGTCCTGTCGCATGTTCCTAGGGTCCTCCTAGGATGAACATGACATCAGGAACATCTAGTACCTTGACACAGCTCTGACCCCAAAATGAATATATAAAGCCCTAGTCCGCCGGCACATAAATTATTGCAGCATAACATCTGGGGCTGAGACGGGGGGGGGACAAGAGACGTGGTCCTGCACAAGCATTTGGTAAAGCATTTGGTCACGTTCTGTGTGGGTGTTTGAGGGAGAGAGACTGGAGACGGGTAGATGTGGTAACCGAGTGTATAATAACTGAATATCTATTGACATGCAACTCCTACTAAAACCTTGTGCTCTTTACCAGCAGCACGGACACTGCTATAACTAAACACGAGACAGAGCGGATATCACTATAAATAAACATTTAACTCATTAGATCCTACAGGACCTTAGTAATCCTGGACATACATAGAAACACCATAACGAAGACACAGCGTGAAGGGGTGAATACCCCCAATGCTCAACACCTCTTGGCAGTCTGAGAGCCCTTAATATAATGCCCACGGCTCCATAACAGCTCTAGACTGCAAAACTACAGAGGTGCTGTGGCCCCTTAAAGGGATATTACACAAAACGTAGAAAACAAAACCACCATGTAAATGCACTGAATGAAACAAGGAGAACCTAAAACCGAACAATAAACACAGGAATTAACTAAAACACTGGAAGGAGTCCTTATCTCAGTTCCTGAAAGTCTATGAACGCCAGCCCTCCCTGGGCTGGGCGTTACATAGATAAAGTGTGTCTGGTTGCTATGGTAACTAATGTTTGTGTTCCTTTTGTTTGAAGAAGCTCTTTCTGTTCTGACTCCCGAAGTAATGGAGCTCCTCAGTAGCAGAAGTGGTCCAGTCTTCCCACCCTTCACCTTCAACAGTATTGACCAATAGTAGGAGGGTATTGTTCAATACTTTACAAAATTAATCAAACTAAAATATTTCAAAAATCTGAATCGAAGCAGCCTGGTCATGTACTGAAAATTGTCAAGTTGACATTTTTTCTCAAACTTAAAAACTGTGGGAGGCATTAATGGCTGAATAAGAAGTTTGTTATAGATTAAAACTGGTAACTATGTCTTCTACACTATTATTAACATTATCAATCTGAACATTGGTGTATATTTCAGGGATAGTCTGTGGTAGTCTACCATAGTTCAGAGACAGGTTTTATAATTTCAGTAAATTCTCATGAGAGGAAGCAGATGAATAATGATGCATGTCTACATCATAACAGTTTCTTACCAGACATTTGACTTATCTTTTTGTGACTTCTGCTCTTCTTTGCCTTGTGTTGATATAATAACTTTTTAACACTTACTTTTTGAATGTAGAAACTCAAAATTTACTATAACAGTTTAAGATGTTACTATTTTTTTAGATGGTAAAATACATGAACATCTATGAGCATATTTTGGAGCATTGTTGCCTGAAACAAAACTCGTGCCACTGTATCTCAGGGAAGTATTTTGAAAACTGTTGTAAAAAAACTGTATGCAAAAATAGATTCTATAAAACTTCCATCCATTATAACAGTTGGAGAAAGTAGCATTATGTTTAATTAAAAGGCCTGCCCCCCCCCCCCAAGTCCGGCTCCTCTCTAGGTTTCTTCCTAGGTTCCATCTACTAGGGAGTTTTTCCTAGCCACTGTGCATCACTTGATGTTGCTTGATTTTTGGGTGTTTTAGATTGGGTATCTGTCAAGGCAATGTGTCAACTGCTGTTGTTAAAAGGGCTTTATAAAATAAAATTGATTAATTAAAAATAGAGTGCATAGACATTTCTTTACAAAAAAATAATAAGTGATCAGGGTGTATACATTTTTGCAAGAGAAAACAGCTCTGTCCCCTGCAGAAAAACATAGCCCGCACCAGAAAGAAAAGTTTAAACACCCTCCTTCATTTTTGACCAGACTTTCTAAACAGTGACTTTAAATGTCTGTCTCTAAGTACAAAACATGGTATAATTTTCCAATGGTTATGCCAGTAAATTTACAAATTAAATTTTCAAACATTCAATTGAAGTATGAAAAACAGAATAAGAAATAATTTGTCAAAGTAAAAAAGGATATGATATTATTAATCTGAATAAACATGTTTTAATGAGATATAAATTTGAAATTCTGTTAGTTCCAATACAAAGGAACTGATTATATCTTTTGCAAAGTTAAGGGTGGACAGATAAAAATGCACATGTGTATCAGCAGCATCAACAGGAAGACTTTGAGCTGCAGTTTTTGCGCTTAATATTCTTTTTATTTAATCTTTATTTAATCAGTTGGGCACACTGAGAACAGTTTCTCATTTGAAACAGTGACCTGGCCAAGATAAAGTGCAATGGTACATGACCAAAGGTTACACGTGAATTACAAAAAATAAAATAAAAAAATAAAATTCATGGTGCAGATAGAGTGTATATGAGATCAATTGGTATGCAAAGTGGCAAGGTTTTACAATATTCATCTCTGTCAGGATCGGCACAGGACAAGGTAAGAATCCAAACGCAGAGATGAAAAGAAATAGTTATGTTTTATGTGTAATGGTGTGTGTAGGGTGTATAGCTTCAGTCCGGCAGGCAAGAATAGTCAGGGGTCAGGCAGGGTTCGGTACACGGAGCGGGTAGTGGTCCAGGCAGGGTTTGGTACACGGGGAGGGTCGTTGTCCAGGCAGGGTTCAGTACACGGGAACTGAACAGAACAAAAATAGCACGATGAGAAAAGATACTGGTAACAGAAAACCACAAGGAACACTGGAACTAGGAAATAAGGCTTGATAAGTAAGTACATGAAATGGAATATTTACGTGGCTGTACAATAATCCGGCAGTTGGTTACTGACTTCAACTCCCTAATGAAGGGAGAGGAAGGCAATCAACCCAGGTGTGGCCGAGTAGCAGGTGCAGGTGATGACTGGGACTGGAACTGGTGATTAGGGAGTGCAGGGGAAAACCAGGAACCGGAACAGGGACACAAAGGGACAGGGAAGACAGCTCAGGAGGATGGATTCCTGACAATCTCTGATACACTTGGCTGTGTTTAATTCAATTTAAATTAACAATATACCCTAAAAAAATAACTGTTGTTGAATATTTATTTAATAGCGCTCTTTCACTCAAAACACTTAAATAAGTTTTTCAGTTCCTATGACAATGATGCAGTTTAGATAATGTAGCATCTACTTGGTGGTGTGGTAGAAAATAAGTTCCGACAGGAAAACGCCATGTGACTTTAACAACACTTTAATATATGACATGACAAACTTGTGAATTCTCTAATTTTAGCTAAATAGGGTAGGAGGTAAAACTGAACTACAAGTAATATGAACTACAACAGCCTATTTCGTTAGCTCCCTTTTGGACTCCCGGAGACGGGCTGGAAGCCTTCAGTACTTGGTGGATTGGGAGGGGTATGGCCCGGAGGAGAGGAGCTGGGTTGATGCGCATGATGTCCTGAATCCTTCCCTCTGCCGGGATTACCATTGCCGGTGGCTGGATCGCCCTGGTCCTCGTCCGCAGGGTCGCCCTCGGGCCTCTTCCTCCTCTGCTGTGGCTGGAGCCGTCCCTTGATGGGGGATACTGTCGCATCTGCACCCGCATCCAGGCGCTGTCAGCGCCCGAACTCACCTGAATAATGACTCAAACTCTAGCCTGCTCTATGTTACGCACGCAGGTGCTAACGGTCCTGTAATCACCAGCTATTCCACAGGGGATTTAATTATTGATGAACTCTCCTATCTTGTACATGATACTAACCTTTGTTGTTCATTTTTGAGCAGAGTCATTAAAGAGACGCTTTCGTTATCGCACCTGCATTTGTCTCCTATTGTATTCTATGACAGTAGGTGCAGTAGAGTAATTGTAACGTCCAGCTCAGGGAGGGCTGGCATTACCAGAGACAAGAACTGAGTATGACCGCATGTATAAATGTTCTATTGTTTATTCTTTATTATTCAGTGCATAGGCATGGTGTTTTAGTTTGTTTATAGCCTTTAACATGGCACACCTTTCTCCCAGTCTGTTCCTGCTGTATGCTGTGCTCTGATTAGATGTGGCTTGCAGCTGTGTTGATCTTGCCTGATTAGGGCACAGCATATACAGGTCCTTCTCAAGAAATTAGCATATTGTGATAAAGTTCATTATTTTCCATAATGTAATGATAAAAATTAAACTTTCATAGGATAGGAATTTTGGGTTTTCATGAGCTGTATGCCAAAATCATCAGTATTAAAACAATAAATGACCAGAAATATTTCAGTTGGTGTGCAATGAATCTAAAATATATGAAAGTTTAAGTTTTATCATTACAATATGGAAAATAATAAACTTTATCACAATATGCTAATTTCTTGAGAAGGACCTGTAAGCTGGGCAGAATGAGAGAGAGGTTGTCGATTATTGTTTGGAGTACCGTGTTGGGAGTTGCTTTGCTATTTGTGATTCCCAGGAACAGCACTTCTAGTATTTTGTGAAAAGTGAGTCGCTGTGTGTTGTAAAAGTGTATGCGTGCATGTTTATATGCGGGTATCCTGTGCCACTGTAGAGAGCACGAGAAAGCTATATGCCTACCATGAATGAGAGTAGATTAGTACAAGTCAGCTCTATACGTATCTTCGCATGCCACTCACACATGGTGCTACCCAGCAATTATAATGTTGTGTATATGTTCCTGAGTTACCTGACAAGTAAACAATACAAAACCAACCAAATCCGTCTTCGACTCCCTCTCTCCTTCACATCATCCACCCTGCACGTTAAAGTAATAGAAAACCAACAGACATAACAGTCATGACATGACATGCTGCTGATTCTGTGTAATTGAATCATTCATTGAAGGGGGTGTGTTCAAAATAATAGCAGCGTGGAGTTCAAACAGTGAGGTCATTCATTCTGTGAAAAAACAGGTGTCAATCAGGTGGCCCTTATTCAAGGACGAAGGCAGCAAATGTTGTACATGCTGGTTATAGTGCATTTCTCTCTGAAAATTTGAATAAAACAGGTTATTCCAGACATGGTTCAGAAAAACAATGTATGTGTAACGTTTTCCCTGTCTCCACGTCTTAGTTATTGGATTGTTTCCTTATCTAGTTTCTGTAGTCCCCTTTTGTATATGTTAGTTTTGTATTCTGTTCATTCCCCAGTCAGTTGTATTGTTAGGTTCTGCTGCCCTCTAGTGTGTTTTAGTTTTGGTTCTGTGTTATACTAGATCTGTTTGTGTCTTGTTTCTATGTTCTATGTCTCATTATTGGTTTCAGCTGTGTCCACTTTGGTTTGTGTTTTCACCCTATATTAGTTCCTGTGTTTCATTTTTAGTTTGCTGGATTATTGTAGGTCATGTCTAGTTCTGCTCTTCTGTCTCCTTGATCCAGCCTGTGAGTACACTCGGTAGTATAGATTTATGTTACTTTATCCTTCTGTTCCCTTTGTTGGTATATGCCAATTTCATGGTTACCCCATTCCTTTGTTTTATGTATAACCTCCTTCAGTTTGACGTTTGATCTATTGCCTAGTTTTAAGTGTTAGAGTTGACCGTGTTAATTCCTGTTAAAGGACTGTTATGTTGCTCCTTATTAAAAGTACTTATTGTACAGACCTTTGAGTTCCAGTGATCCCTGCTCTTAGCATTAGTCATGACAGAATAACCCAGCCTAAACAAAATGACCAGCCATTACCCAGCAACTTCTATTTCCCTACAACGGGAAACAGATGCAAAGCTACCAACCTCCTTGTTCGAGGACTTTTTGAGGAAGAGGTTTGGAACAGGAGGATACTGGAGGGAAAACTGGGGTCCATCCTGTTCCGTCAATTGGACCAGGAAGAACCTTTGTATGGGGAACGCCTTCTCCAGGTAATCCAGAAGGTTCTACCTTCAACCCCAGTATCAAGATGGATACCAGGCCCAGTTCCAAAATGGCCGCCCAATCCAAAGAGTGTTGCTACTAGCTCCAGTTCCAAGATGGATACCAGTTCCAGTTCTAGGAGGGCTACCAGCCCCAGTTCTAAGATGGCCGCCCAGAGCCCCATTGATGATGAGAGCGATGACGACGAGATGCCTGACCTCATAAGTGGGTCAGATTCGTCTGACGAGGAGGACTGGGAAACCCCTTATGTAGGGGTTTGGTACGCTCCCCCTCCTCAGCCACAAGAGGGCGGTGATGGCTCTCCACGGCCACAAGAGGGACGGTGTTGCCTCTCCACGGCCACAAGAGGGCGGTGTTGCCTCTCCACGGCCACAAGAGGGCGGTGTTGCCTCTCCACGGCCACAAGAGGGCGGTGTTGCCTCTCCACGGCCACGACCAGCAGAGGTCGCTCAAGTCCCCCGACCAGAAGAGGTCATCCAAGTTTCCCGACCAGAAGAGGTCGCTCCAGCTCCCAGACCACCAGAGTTCTCCACCCTGTCCAGACCACCAGAGGTCTCCACCCTGTCCAGACCACCAGAGGTCTCCACCCTGTCCAGACCACCAGAGGTCTCCACCCTGTCCAGACCACCAGAGGTCTCCACCCTGTCCAGACCCCCAGAGGTCTCCACCCTGTCCAGACCCCCAGAGGTCTCCACCCTGTCCAGACCCCCAGAGGTCGCTGTTCCCGCTCAGGCCTCCCGGCCACCAGAGGCCGCTGTTTTCGCTCAAGCCTCCCGGCCACCAGAGGTTGCTACACTACCATCGGCCAAACCTGAGCCATGCCTAGTCTCCGGACCTGAGCCATGCCTAGTCTCCGAACCTGAGCCTTGCCTTGTCTCCGAACCTGAGCCTTGCCTTGTCTCCGAACCTGA
>JACXGM010029396.1:0-13677 GCA_016801145.1 Umbra pygmaea
CCCAGTTTTCGGATAATGAAACACTTTAGTATTCGTAACGGCATTTACGTTGTAAGTCTAAGGATTTTATCACTATGACTAGCCATACGGAGGAAAAGTAAGGAAAAACCCGGCTGAGTAGGAGAGGATGGGATCAAATGTGCAATAAATAAAAATGTAATTAATGAATAGATTAATGTATAAATATATTTTTTTAGTTCATAAAATGTATAGCTCCGCCCCCCGATTTCATCGTCCATCATGATGTTTCACTGTAGACATCGTCCGATGCCAAATTAGTAGACATCGCCCAACCCTACTATCAATAGTACAAAAAGAGACAGATGATTTTGCAGAGGTCTCTTAATTTTTTCCAGAGCTTTCGGTGTGATGGTCAGGTGACCACATACTTTTGACCATATATTATGTCTGTGATAACATTAATGTGAAATACATTTCCTAGGGCCTAATCTATTGATTGTATTTCATCAAATTAGAGATTTCCTTGAACTATAACTCATTAAGTCTTTGTTTCAAGTTGCATTAATTTATTTTCTTCACTTTAATACACTCTGTAATGTTCATGTAGTCAAATCTGATTTTGATGTTAGATTCTTTACCTGGTCATTATAGTGGGATGTTATTGCAACTGCTTATTGCCTGTTTCCATTTTTGTTGTTTTGGGGACAGTTTACTCTTGTCTGGAACTGCTTTCAGCTCAGTATTAAGTGTAGTTTGCTCAAATTAAAGTAAGTTCTATGGGTTCTTCAACTTTCCCTGGACATCCAGAATGACGCTGCCAGGGATGGACTGGGACAAAAATTCGGCCCGGGACATTGGATGGAGCGGTGGGGTGGGGGTGGGGGGTGGCGCTGTATCTGTCCGCGTTCCTCAATCATTCACTCTGGGTTTATCCTCATTTGAATATAGAGGAACTCTCTCGATTTGTCAAAGTGAAATGTGACAGCCCGTTTGGCCTGGAATGGACCGGCCATTCGGGAAAACTCCCGATCCTCCCGATGGCCAGTCCGCCCCTGGACGCTGCACAAATTGGCATAGCACTGCCCCGGGATTTCGGATAGATAAGTTGGATTATCTACCTTGCCACATCACTCTCCAGCAACTCCTTGTGTGCAGAACGGGCACTGATAAATTAAATCACGGAAATATAGTTGGTGAACGTAATCATCCCGTGCATCTGCTGACTAAAGTTTTCTGTTTTGGATGAACAGTGCGACAAGAATCGGCGGCTCGGCAACATGTGGTTAACAAAAAAATATCTTGACAAAAATGTAAATTGTTTGCATTTTGTCTTAGGTGTGATAGTGTCCACTCCCACGGGCAGCACTGCATATGCTGTGGCGGCCGGAGCCTCCATGATCCACCCCAATGTGCCGGCCATCATGATTACTCCCATCTGCCCCCACTCATTGTCTTTCAGACCCATCGTAGTGCCTGCTGGGGTGGAACTCAAGGTAAAAACACAAACGCACAAACATACACACACAGAGACGCAATCAGCACAGCAGCATAGAAAAGCAAACAAGCAATATTCTGTTTAACAAATTTCCAGTCTTATTTAAAAATCAACATAGTTTCATGTTTTTCTGTCTTTGGTGGGTTGTATGTTATAGTCCTATTTCCTGCTTTGTCCATCATGTCCAGATTATGCTGTCACGTGATGCCAGAAATACAGCCTGGGTGTCATTCGATGGGAGGAAGAGACAAGAGATTTGTCATGGTGACAGGTGGGTGAACAATGGACTAATTGTCATATTTATTTATAAGATCAGTTAAATAGAAAATTAAAACATAAAATAGTACACAATACTACAAATCCCTTATATTTAGAACATCAGAATCAACAATCTTTTAAATGTATAATGAGGTAGTATAAAGCAATATACAGTTGTGTTCAAAATAATATCACTGTGTCCAAAAACGTGAGTAAAAGCTCATAATTCTTATAATGGCTTTTATTTCCATACATGCAAATGCATTGGGAACACTGCACAGTCTATTCCAAATCAAAACATGAAGAAAAATCTATCAAATTTGTTATTACTTTACAGAAATTGAAGTAAAGGAGTGTTAGGCTGTTGAAAAAAATTGCAGTGTCTGCTTTTGTCTTTATAAACTCAAAACATTTCTAATATTTCATATTGAGAACTGCTTTATATCTGTGTTGCATGGTTCGACCAACTTCTGGCACTTGTGAATAGGTATTCCAGCCCAGAACGATTGGAATACATTCCTATGGAAAGCCATTGAAGTCAATATTAAATAAATAAATACATAAATAAATAAATATGGCTATGAAATAAGTCCTGAAATAAATACACAATAAATATATAACGATTCAAATGTAAATATATTAATGCAGTCCAAAAAAAGAAATAAATTGTTTTATTTCACAATGGTGTTTTTTAAAGGAAAACGTTTATATATTTCAGGGGACTTCTATTTCATAATTCCACATTTCTTTATTTCAAGGCACTCTTATTTCATGATGGCACATTTCATAATATCCATTTGTTATATTTAAATGAATGGGGTGTGGCTATCTCACAGATTCAAACCAAATGAACAGCACCCGTATTGAAGACTTTATTGAAATACTCGGGAGGATAAGTGATCTTCAAAATACATACATACATAGATATCAAAGTTTTAATTAGTTTGAGACCGATTGAGCACTGTTATTGTTTGGAAGATGTCATAGAACCTTCAAGCACAGGTGCGGGACATCTGCCTATGGAAATTGCAAGTGATATGCTCGCTACCTTTGTGTTGTCTGGTCTATCGACCTGAGATATCACGGATCTGTTTGGTGTGTCACAAAGCACGATTTAGAGATCTACTCTGAATTGTGCTGGGTAACACAGCAAACCGATCACTGATTTCTTAGGTTGATAGATCGACCTCCTCTGAATCATGCTTTGTGACACACCAAACAGATCTGCGATTTCTCAGGTTGATAGACCAGATAACACATAGGTAGCAAGCATATCTTCATAAGCTTATGACATCTCCCACACGAACATGGAGCTCAATCGTTCTCAAACTATTTAAAACTTTGATATATATGTCTATATTTTGAAGATCACTTATCCGCCCGAGTATTTCAATAGTCTTCAATATGGGTTTGAATCTGTAAGAACTACGCCCCATTCATTTGAATATAACAAATGGATATTATGAAATGTTTCATTATGAAATAAGAGTGGCTTAAAATAAATAAATGTGGAATTAGTCCTCTGAAATAAATAAAAGTTTTCCTTTGAAAAACAACATTGTGAAATTAAAACTATTTATTTTATTGGACTGCATTTATATATTTAATTATATTATATATTTTTATATTTTTTATATTTATTTATTTCAGGACTTATTTCATAGCCATATTTATTTATGTAATATTGACAAAAATGGCTTTCTATACATTCCAAAGTTCTTCTGCATTTTTTATGTCACCCCACAAGTTTTCTATTGGATTAATGTCAGGGGATTGGGCTGGCGATTCCATAATGTTAATCTTGTTGGTCTGGAACCAATATGCTGCCCGCTTACTGGTGTGTTTGGGGTCGTTGTCTTGTTGGGACACCCATTTCAAGGGATTTTCCTCTTCAAGAGGTCATGTTTCCTTATGCCGAAGTATTTTGGTGTATTCAAACTGATCCCTGGTATGCAATAAATAGGCCCGACACCATAGTATGAGAAACATCCCCATGTCATGATGCTTCCCCCACCATGCTTCACTGTCTTCACAGTGTAATGTGGCTTGAATTCAGTGTTTGGATAAAGTCTGAAAAACTGTCTGCTGCCTTAATGACAACATTTTTGCTATCATCTGTCCACATAATGTCGCACCATTTCTCTTTGTAACAAATTGTAACCTTCAGCACATGTCGTTTTTCCAACAATGGGACTTTGCGGGGGCTTATTGCCAATAATCTGGCTTCACATAGGCGTCTTCTAATTGTTACAGTACTCGCAGGTAACTTTAGATCTTCTTTGATCACCCTGGAGCTGATCATTGGCTTAGTGTGCCATTTTGGCTATTCTTCGATCGATTCGATTGGTGGTTTTCCGTATTCTTCCACATCTTTCTGGTTTGGTTGCCATTTTAAAGAATTCAAGATCATTTTACCTGAGCAGCCTATAATTTTCTACACTTTTTTGTATGTTTTCCCCTCTCCAATCAACCTTTTAATCAGCGTATGCTGTTCTTCTGAACAATGTCTGGAACAACCCATTTTACTCAGATTTTCAGAGAGAAATGCACTATAACCAGCACGTACGACATTGGCTGTCTTCGTCCTTGAATAAGGGCCACCTGTTTGACACTTAAAATAAATTAAATTTTTTTTTTCGAAGGATGAATGACCTCACTGCTTGAACTCCACACTGCTATTATTTTGAGCACGCCCCTTTCAATTAATGATTCAATTACACAGAATCAGCAGCATGCATGTCATGACTGTTGGATGTGCTGATTTTCTATTACTCTACTGCACCTACTAGTAAATTAATTGTCATGTCGAAATAAGATTTCTAAAAACTATTGCATTGAAGTTGTTTTTCCAGACTGTCTTATCAAGTTGTGATATAATAGTAGGTGCAAACGTTCAAATACATTTCTTACTCCCACTATGGACAACAAACCCACAACCTGTGCATTGCAAGCAGCATGTTTTACCAACTGAGCTAAATCAAACTTGTGTTTGATTGTATTCCAGTAACTCTGCTGTCCAAGAGGGAACGCACACAACTAAACTCAAACAGTAGCAGATAAACACACATAGCCTGAAGAACTAAACCCAAAACTTATCCCATTAACACAACTTTTCAAAACAAGTCAGACAATTTGTAAATTCAGCAAAAAAAGGAATGTCTTCTCACTTTCAACTGCTGTCTTTCAGTAAACTCAACATGTGTAAACATTTGTATAAACATAAATAGGTTCAACAACTAAAACATACACTGAACAAGTTAATCAGACATGTGCATAACAGGAATGGAATAATGTGTCCCTGAACATGAGGGGGGGGGGTCAAACTCAAAAGTAACAGTCAGTATCTGAAATGGCCACCAGCTGTATTAGGTACTGCAGTACATCGCCTCCTTTAGGAGTGCAGCAGATTTGTCTGTTCTTGCTGTGAGATAAACTCACTCTTCCACCAAGGCACCTGAAAATTTCTGAGGGAAATTGCCCCAGCCTTCACTCTGATCCAACAGGTCCCAGACATGCTCAATGGGATTGAGATCCATGCTCTTTGCTGGCCATCACAAAACACTGACCTTCCTATCTTGCAGGAAATCACACGCAAAAAGAGCAGTATGGCTAGTGGCATTGTAATGCCGAAGGGTCATGTGAGGATGGGCCTGCAGGAAGGGTACCACATGAGGGAGGAGGTTGACTTCACTGTAACGCACAGTGTTGAGATTACCTAGAATGACAACAATCTCAGTCCGATGATGCTGTGACACACCGCCCCAGACCATTTTTATCAGTCCTGTCTGGTCCACCGAAGGTGGGTTTGTGCCCATCAGCGATGTTGTTGCTGGTGATGTCAGGCCCTCAGTCCAGCCTATCTCAGACTATGGCGGACAGAATGAGCAGAGCACTGATGGAAGGATTTTACATTCCTGGTGTAACCTGGGCAGTTGTTGTTGCCATCCAGGATGTGTCTCGCAGGTGTGATGTTTGGATGTACTGTCTTAGGCGTCTCACACTACCTTTGCAATTTATTGCCCTGGCCACATCTGCAGTCCTCATGCCTCCTTGTAGCATGCTTAATGCACGTTCACCCAGATGAGCAGGTACCCTGGGCATCTTTCTTTTGGGGTTTTTCAGTCAGTAGAAAGGTCTCTTTGGTGTCCTCAGTTTTCATAACTGCATGTTCATTAATTATTGGGGGTTATTGAACAAGCAAAGAAAACATTGTTTAAAAACTTTAAAATGAAGATCTGAAAGGTTATTTGGCTTTTTACGAATTATCTTTGTAATACAGTGTCCTGAAAAATGTCCTAAAATACAATGTTTATTTTTTTGCTTAGTTTTAATGATAAATTGACATGTTGCATGGAATCAAAGCCAAGAATGTCCAATCACATGCTTTTAAATATGTTTTTCTATATTCTAGCAGACAGGAATTCTCTCTGTCACTGAAATGCTTGGAGCCCAGGACTTTGATATAAAACAGTATTTACAGCATTCTCTTGTCTTTTTATCTCCAGCATTACCATCACTACTTCCTGCTTTCCTGTTCCATCCATCTGTTTCCAGGACCCTGTGAATGACTGGTTTGAGAGTCTTGCACAATGTTTACATTGGAACGTGAGAAAGAAGCAAAACTACCTCAGCTCTGAGGAAGACGAATTCTGAAAACGGAATGTGGCCTTCCAGTGGTGTTCTCATGGTACAGCCAGTTAGATTACATTGGATCAATTGGCAACCAACACATTTTGGAGATGTTTGCAACTTGTTTTGTTAATCGATCATCATCCCTTACTGTTCCTTATTGTTAACAAAATCCCACCCTCAAGATGATCTAAACGGTCTTTTCATACAAACAACTAAATGGTTTTACAGGTTTATTTAAAACTAGACTGTTTTTAGTCAGACATGAGTGAAGTCATTCTGAGCTATTGATCAAATTGATGACCTCAGTCTTTGTGATGATGATTTTTGTAGTTGGCCCATGAGAGAAAAATGGGATCTGTTTTGGCACTTTGTCCATTGTTGTGTGCAACATACAGGCTGTCGGGGACAAACCTCTGCTCCTTTTAAATGATAAATGCTGTTTTGTTCAGCTAAAGAGACAGGACTAACAAGCTCTTTTAACATAACACGTACTGTATTATCATGACTATTGTCAGTGAGGACATTATTGATGACCTCATTAGAAAACGGATGGTTTGAATCCTGAATGCTGATTGGTCGATAGCCGTGGTATACGTGACTGGATACCATGTGTATTACTTCACGTCACTTTTACTGCTCTAATTGCATTGGAAACTGGTGTATAAAAGCAATAAGGCATCTCAAAGGTTGTGATGTATAGCCAAAATGCCACAGCTAAGTGCTGTGTCCAGGCACTCTGCGATGCTTCATGCATAAGAAGAGATCTTAGCTGTAGTATATTGCCTATATAACACACCCCCTCAATTGCGTTATTGTTCAAATGTTCTTAGGAATAACAATATGATATATAGAAACACAAGACAGTCCCTGACCAAACATGCAGTCACTTCAGGAATAGCATAGGATATAATCAGCAATAATTAACTAAATGTATAGCTTGTGCCTTAAACATCACATAGATCATAATACGTTTAACATTTTGTTAATCATATTTACAGCATAGTGCAGGTGTAGCATACTCATACCCTCGGTTTTCCTCTCTCTGTAGTACAAGCCATTTCAGAAGCTTAATCGGACAATAATGTTGCGTATCTTAAGGTTGTGGTTTCTGACCTTGTCAATCAAGAGTAGGAAACAAACATTAAGAACTCCATTCCAGGTGAAGTGAGACAAGATGAATATCTCTATACCCTATCACTATAAAGCCATTTATATATATATATATATATATATATATATATATATATATATATATATATATATATATATATATATACACACACACACACACACTATCTCATTAATTGGAGTCAGGTGAAGTGCAACAAGCAGCAAAGTAATTTCGTTGTTCAAAATCAAATTATGATTCTACAGGATTTTATCAGCAATCAAGGTTATTACGTTTGCTTTAGATCCAAGGCTGGATACAGTTGGTGGTATTTAGCCTGTCAGTGATTTTGAGTATTTAGCTCTGTGAGGAAGTGTGGTATAGTGCCTGGATGGAGCTACTGTAAACCCTGATGTGCCTGTGTCACTACCAGTGTGTCCCACCCCTGACCTGTGGTGTCAGACTGTTGTTGCATTATGCTCGGATACTGAAGGCATTCAGATGCTCCCTACAGTTCAAATGGAAACTGACCTCTGACTGACAAGCTCTGATATCATTTACATCTATTCAGCAGACGCCCTCATCCATAGTGACTTACAGTAGTGAGTCCATAGATGTTTATATTATGGTTTTGTATTGGTCCTGTGTGGTAATCAAACTCAGGTCCCCTGGCATTACAAGTTGTAACGGGACAACATACAGACTGCATAATATATTTTTTCCTTTTTAGAGACAACACATTTTAGATTGTATGAATGTACTTTGTGCTTGGTAAATGGGCAAGTCAAATTTCCCACAATGTAAAAATGTATTTATGCTCTTTGGATGGATATCAGGGCACCACACTGCAAGAGGACCAGCTAACTCTAATCAATCTATCATTCCTTTGTTGTCAAATGTATGACGCTTGATAAGTTTTTTAACCAGTTTACAATTTCATTGCTACCTATTTGTACATTGGTATTACATGATTAGTACAGTACAAGTCAGGTTCACTACATTTTTATTTTTATTATTTTAAGTAGAAAAATAGAAATGTCCTTTCATAATAGAATGTGTAGTGGAGACTGATCAAGCTTTAATTGCGATCCAGGTGTAATGGGGTTGTTGTTTGGAAAGGATATTAGTTTGTCTTTGTATGCTACTATACTTTTTCAGAGGGCACAATGCATCTCTTTAAATGAAGGTAGATGTGGACTTAAATAGCAGCCTCTAGATTAACAACCATGGGTAGTTTGAATGTAGGACTGCATTCGTATGATAATTCATCTCTTCAAGTGCTTTTCTATTTTCACTGTTTTGTAGACTTATTCCATAGCCTATACCTCTTTTGTAATGGTACATTTTGTAAATATTGTTTCTGAAATTAATTCTATATTTCCAGAGCACTTTAATAAACAAGGAGCAACTTTTCAACTGGCATGGTATTATTTGTGAGCCTTGCGTTAGTATGCTACATCTTAAGATCACCCCTTCTCCAGGAACACCACGTGACTTGTTTTGACCTAATGTTGTGTCTGTATTATTGGCAGAATTTTGGGGCCTACAAAACTGTATAAACAGTGCTGCCACTGTTGGTCTCTACAGCATTTCAAATTAATCTGGCCTTGTATGCTACTATCCTGTTGAATTAAATGGTTTGGGAAGAAGCCTAGTTTGTCTTTCCCAGGATTGCAATTATTAATCAAGGAACAAATTAGTAGTAAAATATTTTTGCATTACCTCTACTTATTGGAATTAGGTTGTGAAACCAATAAAATGCAGCAGAAATGGTAAACTGGCTTACAACAATGTTAGCAACGATTATCAATCGTCTCAATAAAATGAAACTTCAATATTTCCCTGCAGTGCATTTGTAAGCCAATGAACTGTTGGAACATGTTATTCTATTTGTCATTGTTGGTGATAGTTAAGACATTTCAAATACTGTGTTATATTATTTCATGCATATTTTGGTAAGCAAAAAACATTTGATTTCACATCTTGCAAGTTAGCAGGAACAAGGAAAATTACAACATAACACACTTCATTATTTATTTAATATGAAAGCAGTGTCTCAGCAGTGCACATACACTGAACCATTAATTCTTATAAAATAGTTTAAACTGTTCAGTCATTTTAAAAACATGAGAATGGGTTGTCAAACTATTTACGGTAAGTGCATAGAAACTAATGTGATAAAGTATAACACAATTGCTAATGAAGGTATTTTCTGCATTACAAAGAAAATCGAACATACTATCAAGAATGGGTACAAAATATGAATGCATAAAAAATAAAATTCCTTAATTAGTCAAATTAGAGGTTGGCAGCCATTAAATATGATGATAAAAGCAGCGACTAAAGTACTGAGAGGAATAATCCTATTGTAGGCAAATTAGATTTTTATTAAAACATTTTGGGGGGTGGGGGGCGTAGGGTCCACTGACTTTCCCCTAAAGCCTCAGCACGAGTCATCACAAATTGGCACAGCACTACCCACGATAAGGGATGGCCAACATGGATTATCTACCTTGCCACGTCACTCTCCAGCGACTCACTTAACTCACAGGCACCGAATCTGCACAGTCATGGAAGTATGATTGGTGAGTGTAATCACCCCACGCATGAGCTGACTCAAGGCTTCTGTGTTGGATGAGCATTGTGACAACAATTAGACAACGTGGTTGGATGAAACGTGACGACCCTTCAACATCCTGCATCTGCGCAAGGGGCAGCGGAGTTGCCGACAAGGCAGGTTTAAGGGAGAATGGGACGATACCAAACAGAAAAGAGAAATGTGGTAAAAAATGTTACAGAATGGCTATATTTGTATAATAACTTCATTGAAACGTGGTTGGTGGTACTTATCAGCTATATGCTTATTTTGTAGGTAAACCTTTAGTGAACCATAACAACACATATTGAAACTTGAAGTAAATAATGAACTTTATTAAGTACAGGTTACTCCCTCTCGAACTGCACTTCCCTTAAATTGTCAACATCAAAGCCTTGGACAGAACCAGAGTTGCATTAAAATGATTGAGAAATTATTACAAACTGCTGTTCCATCCTGTGTAACCGTAGCCACTTCCTCCTTATAATGGCACCTCACTTCTTGTTTGGGGAAAACACTGGAGAGAGAGTAAAACAGAATTACTCTTACAGTCAACACTATTGCATAGATTGTCATGTTTCATGATTTCAATCAAAAGTTGTCAGACTAAATGCTGTTAGGTCATTTTTGTGTAACCTACCAGTCTTGTTCTAGTCTAACCTAACATTCCTTAAAGTCCAGGTAAACAGTGAAGAAAAAACAAGGTAGCCTTCTACTCACTCCTCTCCCTCAGACCCTGGCCAAAGCTGCGTGCCAATCGGAAGAGAGCCCAGAAAAGCACGCCTTTGATCAGCACTGAGATTGTTGCCCCGGTAACACTAGCAGCCTCCAGTATGTATGTCTTGTCCGTCCCCCAATTTACACTGATCTGAAATCACAAGACATTTATAGGAAGTCTTTCTCTGAGCCAGTCACACTTCCCGTAAAGACAAGATTTGAGATTAGTTCAACCAGTTCACAGCTCACCCTGTACATTAAATACACAAAGTAGGCCACCTCTGGCAAATTCTGGAGTATAAATATCCAAACCAGCATCTTAGATTCTTTTAAAACCTGAAACAGTATAGATAAATATGTTATTATGTCAAACTTTTTTTTTTTTTACATTAAGTTTGCACTACACAAGTATTTAAAAATTCACTTCAGCTCTACCATGCTTTTAAGTGACTTTGTGTGGACACTTATTGTGGGATATGTACTATTATTTTACATACTAATTCTGTTGTTATGCCCTTAGTGCATAACAGTGCACACTAATGAATTAGATATTTTATTGATCTCTTGATCCTTGTTACTCACTGCGATAGCCCCCACTGCTGCCGTCAGGCCGGCCCAACCGACTCCAAAGCTCAGAATAATGCTGTTTATGACAGACATTGCTGTGCCTGATGTCATGATTAGGATGCAAAGGCACAGCTGACAGAAAAAAACCAACATTTACACCAATTACAGATCCAGTAGAGATCCAAAGACCCTGATTTGTTTGGACACATTTTGAAAACATTGTCTACCATACAGATCTGCACCACATGCTCATTGTCAAGCTATTATTGAAATGCACTTTGCATCAGAATAAAGCCCTCTCTTGGAAGGACAATTATTGCATGGCTTGTTACGTCATATGTGGAACTACCTGAGCCTGTAGGTCAAAGGTGACCATGGAGAAGCACAGGTTGAGCAGGAAATACTGTTCCTGGATGCTCTCCAGAGCACCGCCCACCCGGAAGGCCATCATGTTGGGCTTTTTGATAAGCAGTGTGGTGCACAGGACGTGGGCCACACCCCCAGACATGATGCACACAAACCGTACCTGCCAGATAAGCATGCAAATACACAGACAGTGAGCTTGTCGTTTTCTTTTGCTAAACATTTTTTATGAACCCAGGTGAAAATGTCCCTGGATTGAACACAACTTTGTAGCTTACCAGAAGCAGGCCCTTTCTATCCTGAACAGGGTGCACCACAAAGTTTACCACAGACCGCATCATGACAATCAACACACTCAGGACAAATACGATCAACTCCTGCCTGTTCTCCTGCAGGATACCTCTGGTGATGTAGTACATGCAAAACACTGGAGAAAATGAAAGAAGAATTGTGTCATGCAGTATTTTTGTAGGTGGAATACACAGGATTTCAACATTGCACATCTTGTTGAAATGGGAGGATATGGATTGCATTCATTCTGGATTTTTTTAAAGACACTTCTGCTTTCAGAAGGAACAGAGAACGGTGGGGAGTAAGGAACTCACACCCTGTTAATTAGGCCACAAGCTAATCTTTCTTTGATTTCAATTCACTTACAAATTCCAACCAGTTGTATGAGAGACACAGTGAGGTCGTCCTCATAGCTGTACGTTGCGATGCTTTGCTTGTAGATGTTTGTCAGTGTGACGCCTAGTAGTGTCAGTAGAGAGGCAAGGGTGAAGCAAAAGTAACCCTTAACCAAGCATGACAGCTCAGACCAAGGCTTTATCTGTAGGGAGAAGAAAGCTTTAGTCATACACAGAGGGCTCTAGTCAAACACAAACAGGGAAAATATTTGAAGAAAATCAAACATTCCTCCTTTGTTACAGAAATGTAATCTAAATTCTTATTTGTGTGATGAGAGCTTTTAGTTAAAGTTGAGTGTGACATAAAAATGAATTCTAGGAATTCAAATGTTTTCTGTACACAATATTTTTGCAATAAATAGAGTAGGCCTGTATCCCACTTCAAGCAAATAGGCGAAATGTAACAAAGAGGAAAGTTTGAGTGTATACTGACTGGTCCACATGGTGTTGGTATTAGTTCCTGGTGCCTTGGTCTGAGGTTTGGGGATGGGAAATTTGAACCATCCCACAGCTGATTGTGCAAGAGTGGGCTGAAATCACAATATAGTGTTAATATTAGATACAATGCAAAATGTTACAGGTTGGAATGTGAAGATGCTTACCAAATTAAAGGAAACCTGGATGGTGAGCTGGGGCACCACCTGAGCTGATGGTATACAAGGACCCACCTGAGCTGATGGTATACAAGGACCCACCTGAGCTGATGGTATACAAGGACCCACCTGAGCTGATGGTATACAAGGACCCACCTGAGCTGATGGTATACCAGTCCTTCTCAAAAAATTAGCATATGGTGATGAAGTTCATTATTTTCTATAATGTAATGATAAAAATTAAACTTTCATATATTTTAGATTCATTGCACACCAACTGAAATATTTCAGGTCATTTATTGTTTTAATACTGATGATTTTGGCATACAGCTCATGAAAACCCAAAATTCCTATGTCAAAGAATTAGCATATCATGAAAAGGGTCTCTAAACGAGCTATTAACCTAATCATCTGAATCAACTAATTAACTCTAAACACCTGCAAAAGATTCCTGAGGCTTTTAAAAACTCCCAGCCTGTTTCATTACTCAAAACCGCAATCGTGGGTAAGACTGCCGACCTGACTGCTGTCCAGAAGGCCATCATTGACACCCTCAAGCAAGAGGGTAAGACACAGAAAGACATTTCTGAACAAATAGGCTGTTCCCAGAGTGCTGTATCAAGGCACCTCAGTGGGAAGTCTGTGGGAAGGAAAAAGTGTGGCAAAAAACGCTGCACAACGACAAGAGGTGACCGGACCCT
>JACXGM010029397.1:0-13752 GCA_016801145.1 Umbra pygmaea
TGAAAGGGAAAAAATAAACCACTTAATAGCAATGTGATGTATATAATTAATTCGTAATTCTGAAATGTAATTTGCAATATGGGGTAGTTGCTATGCAGACGCATTTATCAATGATCGCTGGTTCAACAATTCACTGAACATGGTTATACCATGAACACCGCTCACACTATAGAATTTGCGTACACGAAGTCAGACCAGATGTGAGATTTTATCGCAGCCTACGATCACGTTCAAATTGATAAATCCCTTGCTTTTCGTAGGAATCACCGTACGCCCGTCGTACGCCTGTTTTAGGTCGTACGCACGTTTCATAAATGAGGGCCAAGGTGTTCATGACAGTAGTGACAATGTGTTCATGACAGTAGTGACAAGGTGTTCATGACATTAGTGACAAGGTGTTCACGACAGTGGTGACAAGGTGTTTACGACAGTGGTGACAATGTGTTCATGACAGTAGTGACAACGTGTTCATGACAGTAGTGACAACGTGTTCATGACAGTAGTGACAATGTGTTAATGACAGTAGTGACAAGGTGTTCATGACATTAGTGACAAGGTGTTCACGACAGTGGTGACAAGGTGTTTACGACAGTGGTGACAAGGTGTTTACGACAGTGGTGACAAGGCGTTTACAACAGTGGTGACAAGACATTCACAACACTGGTGACAAGGCGTTCACAACACTGGTGACAAGGCGTTCACAACAGTGGTGACAAGGTGTTTACGACAGTGGTGACAAGGTGTTTACGACAGTGGTGACAAGGCGTTCACGACCGTGGTGACATACTAATTGATCATTGCTAGACATGCTTACTCTGGGGACATCATTTTTTGTTCCTGCAGGAGATATTTGAGGAGTTTTTTTACTGTCCAACATTGAATGTGCACCTCCATGTCATTCTGTGCTCCCACCACTTGCTTGGATGTTTCTGATCGCTTTCCCAGGTCCAGTGACCAACAGTGCCAGTGTAGGTTGTACACATTGGCTGACCTGGGGATGCTCTGGCAAAGCACCATAAAGCTCACGGCTCTAGCTTTGGTTGAGCACATGGAACAAAATAATTAATGCAGTCTTTGAACTTGTCCTGCTTGGAATTCACTGGTATACTGCAGGTATCTGATGGATGAGGTACTGATCTCTTAAGTCTGGCATGGCTTGTAGTGGAGTGGCGCGCTATAGACAGGATAGACACAATCTAGAGCTAAGTGCTGTTCTGCTAAGCCCGATGTCTGCAAAAGCAACACTATTTGATTCCTTCTCATCTGACATAAGTACATGTCAAAATAACGGCCTCCGCCTTTAGGGCTTATTCTCTCACCTGGCTTTGATGAAGGCGAGAGGTTTCTAGTAGGGTCGCAGCTCGGTACCAAATTGTGAGTGTGTGTTAGTGTGTGTCAGGTCTTTGCTTGATTCACATGCTTTATGTTTCTTCTTTTTCTTTATCTAGCTGTTAATCTAATTGTCCTTTTCATCCCACTGTCCCGCCCCCAGGTGAAGGATCATGAATTCCCGTTCCACCGTGACCTGTGTCGTGTCCTGCTGGCGGTGGAGGACAGTAACGATAACGCTCCGTTCTTCAGCAGCACAGTGTACGATGCAGTGGCCTATGAGTCTTCTGCCCCAGAAACCCCTGTCCTCCAGGTGTCAGCGCTGGACCGGGACAAGGGCCCTAACGGACTGCTGCAGTACTCTATAGAAGCAGGTGGGAGGGAGGATCCAGCTGCAAACGCTGATAACAACACAGGAGTGAAGCAGAATGTCAAATTCAGTTCTGAATATCAGGCTAGAATGGCCATGCTTTAATAGCAAATTAGTCAAATGCACCTACGCCATAGGCACAGCGCGTGCACACTATGCTTGTTGCACACACACACACAGGAAATTGCAGCAGCACACAAACATGCAAATGATTACAAATAAAAATATTACGGTGCAAATCCACCATCATAATGGCAATGTGCAAAAGGTACAAATGCGCCTGGCTCTTAAAGGGAATGGGAGATGAATCTCTGATTGGTTTATTGCATGTTACGCCCCTTACACACCTATGAATTAATGAATACAGTTAGTACAACCCTTTTAGACCATGAGCCCGGCGCATGCAACTTTTTATCCGCTGTCAAAATAGGAAAACTGGATTTGGACACGCCCAAACGCACTTGCCATGCGCTTAGATCGTTCATGCCATGCGCTTAGTTTGTTAAAAGAGGGCCCAGTAACTTCATCTGATTACTTTCTATTACTTTTAGATTACATTAAAACACCTGTTTATAACCAGTTGAAAGTTATAGAAGGACATTTGTTTACAAGTTTGTTTACAGAATCATTCACTCTCAACCTGCACTCAGCAGGTACAGAACCGTATATCTCTCTGGTTGCAAAAAAAGCCTGCACCTCTTTCGACTGCCTCTCCTATTTTTTGCTGCTAACGACTGGAACGAACTACAGAAATCCCTAAAAACTTGAGTCTACTCTTACCCTTACTACCATCAATCAAGCAAATGTATTTTATAAAGCCCTTTTTGCATCAGCAGTTGCCTAAAACCCCAAAGAGCAAGCAACAATGTGAAATAAAGCACAGTGGCTAGGAAAAACTCCCTACTTATACTTTTAAAGTATTAATACCAGGTCTATTGTCCGACCAGTGTACGTGTTGGCTCTGCCCATTTATGCCCCAGTACTTTCATCAAACCCTTAACGCATCTTGTTCATGCCCCAGTACTTTCATCAAACCCTTAACGCATCTTGTTCATATCCACCCACACTGCTGTTTTTGTATAATTTGTACATTACCATTTCATTAACCATGCTCATTATATTACCTATTCTTGTGGGTTTTTTTGCACTACCACTTTACATTACAAACAACCTACCTCTCTATCCTATACCCTTTTTGTACTGACTGTACAGTTTTTTTATACTTGCCGTATACTCTGAATATTTATACTTTGTGTGTCCTAATGTTTAACTCTATTGTCTTGCGCCTTGTCTGGGCCAGGTTGTGATTGCAAATGAGAAATTGTTCTCAATCTGCCTGGTTAAATAAAGGTGAAATAAAATAAATAAAAAACATAAACTGGTTTATGACTAAATCCCAAACCAAATTATGTGGCCCCCCAACATTTGTTGTAATAGGACATATAGTAGCACTCCAAATTAATCACAGATATATATTATATATTAATTACAAACTTACAGGTGACCAGAGCATTTGGCGGTCCTATCGTTACGAAGTCCTGCTATTATGACGGCGGATTAGCACCGTAATATTTTTATTTGTAATCTTTTGCATGTTCATGTGCTGCTGCGCTTCCCTGTGTGTGTGCACCAAGCATAGTGTGCACGCGCTGTGCATACGCCTAGGAGCATTTGACTAATTTGCTGTTAAAATAACAATGACAGGTTTTTGTTGGTCAATGGCGCGATCACTATCCAATGCCTCAATATAGCAATACACCCAGAATTATCCTGAACACACCTCCCTGTTAGACCAGCACACCCATTGGCACAAATATACTATTTACACTATGAGGGCGCTGGACGGGAAATTGACAACTGCTTCGGTCTTAAACACAAGAAAAGACACTTTCGTTTGGGCTTTGCGCTGCGTTGAAAGATAGGGCCCCTAGAGTTACAAAGTGTAATTAAACCTCAATTACACTGAAGCTTACGTTTCCCACTGTGCAGATAACCGGATAAATTAAAAACAACATGTTGTACACAGGCAGTGAGCGTAGTCCAGGACTGGTCTAGTAATGGACTCTAGTGTTCTAAAGTACTTTACACTAGTTGAACTTGTCATCAGTTCCTAATAAGTTAGATCTTTTCAGCAGTTAGTGAAGAATGGGCTCAGAATGGCACAGCCAGTATAAAGTTAGCCACTCTTTCTCTCTTTGTATTTCCAACTCTCCATCCCCATGATTTCTTTCCCTTCAGGAAACACAGGAGGAGTGTTTGTGATAGATGCTGACACTGGGCTGATCGCCATAGCGACAGAACTGGACCTCTCCTCTGTAGGGTATTACATCATCAGCGTGCGTGTCACCGATGGCGGCAATCCAGCACTATCTGGCATGGCCACAGCACGCGTGTCCCTCATGCTCTCCGACTCCTCCCAGCCGAAGTTCAGCCAGACAGAGTACCAGGCGGAGGTGGGGTGGATGGATTGATGTTTAGTGGGAGGGAGAGATCAGATTGATTGATTGATTGTTCATCGGGCAGGTTTATTAACTTTCTCTTCAATTCCAAATGTCACTTGGCCTTGACGCAGGTGATGGAGAACTCTGCGTCTGGAAGTTATGTCGCCTCGGTCTCTGCCCTAAGCCGCTCTGCCTTGGTGTATGACATCACATCTGGCAATGACGAACGCCACTTCACCATCAACAGCCACACAGGAGTCATCACTACCCGCAGGATACTAGACTTTGAGGTGTGTACTCTCTGTCCATTAAGTCAGGTGTGTGTACTATGTGTCCATTAAGTCAGGTGTGTGATCTGTACAAGGTCTGAGAGAAAGCTTTTCGAACAGGTTAGACAATGAAAGGCTTTAGCCAAACCAACAAATACTTTAAAATATGCTGACATTCACCATTGGCCAACTGTAAAGCCTGACTGAACCACAGGAAGAAACCTGTGGAGCTCTAGATGACAGTTTAGCCATGTATTTAGGTATTTAAAAAAGGAGACTTTTCCCACTGGTTGAACAAAGGATTGATGTTAGTAGCTTTCCTGTGGGGCTAAATCCAAAAATGCATCTGTTTAATCTAAAGGACCTCTAAACACCTCCAACTCATTGTGCCAGTCATGTTTTCCACATGACTGACACTAAAAACAACTTGACAGCAGAGGTGGACAAAGTACTGAGTAAAAGTACTTTTCTGAGTAACTCTGAGTTCACAAGTTTTGGGATGTTCCTACTTAAGATCAAAAAGATCAGGTAAAGGGAGTTCACATCTTACCGGTGACCATGATTGATATTTCCTTTACTCTTTCTAATTGTTTTATAGGTTACAGATAACCTAGGCCTCATCCTTGACTCCACACTCTGTTTTAGCCACACATTACACAGACTATCAAATCCTAATTTTCCATCTTCACGACATTGCCAAACCTCCCTCCCCCCTTGCATCTGAAACTCTGATTCATGCATTCATCTCCTCCCACCTCGACTATTTTATCTCTATCCTACCCGGCATCAACTTCTCATACCTCCATAAGCTACAAATGGTTCAGATCTCTGCAGGCAGGCTTCTTACACACACCTGGCAGCACATCACCTCCGTCCTCCATGAGCTCCACTGGCTCTCTGTCTCCCAGCACATCACCTCTATCCTCCATGAGCTCCACTGGCTCTCTGTCTCCCAGCACATCACCTCCATCCTCCATGAGCTCCACTGGCTCTCTGTCTTCCAGCACATCACCCCTATCCTCCATGAGCTCCACTGGCTCTCTGTCTTCCAGCACATTCAGTATAAAATACTACTTCTAATTCATAAAGCCCTCCACCACCTTACTCCCCCTACTTCTCTGACCTTCTTCTCCCCTATCACACACTCACTCCGCTCTGGTACAGCAGGCCACCTCATCATCCCCAGGTTCAAGCTACAGAGCTTTGGTGACAGGGCTTTCTCCAGGGTTGCTCCCAGGCTCTGGAACTCCTCAATCAATCTGTGACTCTGAATCTATTAACAACTGCCTTAAGCCTTTTCTGTTTAATTAAGCCTTCCCATAGCCCCTGGCTCTTAACCCCTGTGTTGTCTGTCTTTTTGTTTTTCTTAGTTCCTTGTTTTGCTTTTTGTAAAGCGTCTTTTGGTCCTTAAAATGTGTTTATATAAGTACCATGTAGTATTATTAGTTTTTGTGTTGAATGGTTATTATTATTAGGGTTCAACCACGAACTGAACCGTGCCCTGCAATTCTAATTCAAATTGACCACTAGGGGGTGCTTTCATCTTCTCCTACACCGTAGCTCCGATTGCCACCACATTTTCAGTGAATCATTATCAGGTGAAGCTTTTTTGAAGTTGAACAAAACATGTCAATCTCAATTACTTTTCAAGTTATTGACCAATGAACTTTGAAAGGGGTGTGGCTCTAGACATGAATGAACACAAATCGGCAACCGTAGGGTCAATTAGGGCTGCACGATATTGGAAAAAAATTACATTGCGATGTTTTGTTTCCCAACGATATATATTGCCATATTGCAAGCCATCAATATAGGCTACAGTCAATAATTACCATTCCATGATACTAATAATTTCACTAATAAACAAGCTTCATTACAAGTGACAAAAAGGTCACTTAATATTTTATTACAAAATTAGAACAGATCTCTGTAAACAGAAAGCAGTACACATATTTTTATAAAACAGCAGCTTTACCCACTGATTGGTTTATAAAAATATAACTGAAAATAAATATTTTTTATCAAATAACTTATAAGCATTTTGGTTCACAATGTTTTGTTTTTAAGTCAACTTTGCCAAGTGCCAAAGTAAAACAGCGTTGGTCATCATCATAATCATGGCTAAGCAAATGCGACGGTGTGTAATGGCAACATATCTTTACGATATGAATCGTTATTGCGTTTGTTATTTCTTTCTGACGTTGACAGCCTTTCTGGTAAGGTGTCACACTGGCACACTGGTGTCACACTACAAAGCAATCCTAAGGAAGACCCCTCCTTACCTGAACTCACTCCTCACCATTGCCTCACCCTCCCGTAACCTGCGCTCATCCAGGTACATCTCCCTGATCACTCCTAAAGCCCACACCTCTTTTGGCCGAAATGCATTCCATTTCGCCGCAGCAAACGATTGGAACGAGCTACAGAAGACTCTAAAACTCATGACCACTGTCCCCCTAACTTCCTTTAAATCTCTATTATCAGAGCTTCTGTCTGACCATTGCACCTGCTGACCCCCTCCCCCCCACGTGCGCTACCTTTCCCTATTCTGATCCATTACTGTGGCACTCTGCCAAATAAGCACCTGTGTTTATACTGACTTGAACAGTATTTATTTTTAATATATTATTTCTCAACTGTTATTTGCACTGCCACCATTTGCACAGTAAATTTGCACAGTAAATTTTCATACTAATGTTAACTTATAACATTATATTTGCCTGCCATGTACACTAATTCGATCTACCTCTAAACCTAAGATTTCTTGCACTAATTGTACATGTACTTACATCTACCTCGTTCAATTTCGATTGTATTTCAACTGTATTCCTTTGTGTAATACTTGTGTATTTGTATTTATGTGTAACTCTGTCTGTACTTGCACCTTTTTGCCTTATCTTGGCCAGGTCGCCGTTTTAAATGAGAAATTGTTCTCACCGTGCCCACCTGGTTAAATAAAGGTTAAATAAAAACAATAAAAAAACACTGGCAAAGGCATCGCAAATAATGTTTTGTTTTGATTGACATCGAGATTTGATTTTGTATTTGTGGTAAAGAGCTTTCCGGTGCCGTTTTAAGTGATCAGACAAATGTTTTTTCCTTGTTTTGTGGCCATAACTTTATAACACTCCAGACAAAGTACCTGTTTTTGGTCAACATCCTACTTTTTGTAGCTGAAATAGTCCCAAAGATTTTGACTTTCTTTTTAGTACAAAACCATCCTTTTTTTGTCCTTCGTATTGCGTATCCACTTCGTCGCTCATCTTTCGCTAGAACAGGACTGCCATTGACAGAATGTTGGCTGTGAACAGCGGCATAACGAACCAATCACAGGAAACCAATCACTATGCAGGCATGCGGAGCATGCATGTCACCACAGCAACAAACCATACAACAAACTTGTGTAAGCTGTGTGTATGGTGCTACCAGTGCTACCCTTCTTCACATCGCATGTTCCGATGATGTGTCTATCGCACAAGCGCACATCGCGATCTCAATGCTTTAACACAACATCGTTCAGCCCTAGGGCCAATCATCACAAAACTCACAGGATATGTTCAGATAAGTGCCCCAGATATACCCAGACAGTTTCATATACATGCATCACCAGGGGGCACTACAACCGCAAGATAGGTGAGTAGTAACACACAAAATGTCCTATTAATCGCATATTCATTCTCCAGTCAGGAAGTATCTCTCAGGATATGTCCTCATAAGTAACTGATCCATGCCCTGCAAGTTTTAATCAAATTGACCACTAGAGGATGCTTTCATCTTCTCCTACACCGTAGCTCCGATTGCCACCACATTTTCAGTGAATCATTATCAGGTCAAGCTTTTTTGAAGTTGAACAAAACATGTCAATCACAATTACTTTTCAAGTTATTGACCAATGAACTCTGAAAGGGGTGTGGCTCTTTAAATGTATAATAACTACACGTGGAATGACACAAATCAAGCTATAGATCATAAAATGTTTGTCCAATTGTTACAAAACTTGTAGGATATGTTTGTTTTATAACAATGTTGAACCACAGGTGTGAAATATTCCACCATTTTGAATATTACATTTTTTTTTACATTCTTCAACACCATTGTCCCAATTGCCACCAAATGTTCAGTGAATCATCATTGGATCAAGCTTATTAGTAGTTTAGTAAAACATGTAAATATCTCAATTACTTTTCAAGTTATTGAACAATGAACTTCAAAGGGGGCGTGGCCCTGGACATAAATGAACACAAATCAGCAACCGTAGGGCCAATTGTCACAAAACTCACAGGACATGTTAAGATAAGTGCCCCAGATATACCCAGACAGTTTCATATACATGCGCCAATAGGTATCTCCAATCATGACAAATCTCTCAGGATATATCATCATAAGTTACTGAACCGCACCCTACAATTCTATTTCAAATTGACCACTAGAGTTCATCTTCTTCTACACCGTAGCTCCGATTGCCACCACATTTTCAGTGAATTATTATCAGGTCAAGCTTATTTGAAGTTGAACAAAACATGTCAATCACAATTACTTTTCAAGTTATTGACCAATGAACTCTTAAAGGGGTGTGGCTCTGGACATAAATGAATACAAATCAAAAACCCTAAGGCCAATCATCAGAAAACTCACAGAATACGTTCAGATAAGTTTCCCAGATATACATAGACCGCTAGAGGGCACTACAAGCACAAGATAGGTGAGTGGCAATACACAAATGTTACTGTTAATTGCATATTCATTCTCCAATCATGACAAATCTCATGAGTAACTGAACCACACCCTGCAAGTCTCATTTAAATTGACCACTAGGGGGGGCTTTAAATGTATAATAACTGTACGTGGAATGACAAATCAAGCTATAGATCATAAAAATTATAGAATATGTTTTATAACAATGTTGAACCTGGTGTGAAATTACTTTGAAGTCATTTGGAAAATAGGGTTGAACCCGCAAATCGCCGCTTGCGGCTATATTTATTATCATTATTAGGGGTTCAAGCCCGAAGGGGTTCCAGCGGAGCTGTGGAACCCTATTGTTTTCCTAAGGATTATTATTCCGCCTCTAAATCCGATACTACAGCCTAAACCGTACATGGTCGTGGGGGTGCCATTTTCAGGACTGGTCCAGATCACCGCAAGGACCTCAGACAGAAAAATTCAGCCACTTCCACCACTAGGTGGCGCTATAGCAGATAAAAAGGCGTTTGCCCTTATAACTCCCAAACCGTACATCGCACATAGAAGATACACATATCCACACGTTCCCTGAGTTCAGCTGAATCTTCTGACATAGGCCACGCCCATTTCCACCGGTACTTTTATGCGTGAAAAACTGCAATTTATAATAAACCTACTTTTTTGAACTCCTCCTAGACCGTGTGTCCGATCTGCACGAAATGTTTGTATGTATGCTCACCAGACCAACCTGACAAAAAGGTATTAAAATAATTTATTACGAACAAACAAATTTGTGTAGCTAGCTACTTAAACATTAACGTTGCAATATCTTGGCCAAAAAAAAGCTTCCTTTACAAAACTTTAGATTCTTGTTTGACATGACCATCTGAGGCTCCTTAACAAATTTTATTAAAATTGGCTGCTAGGGGGTGCTATAAATACAAAAAAGCTTTTATATCTCATCAACGGCTCATCTGACTTTTACCAAATTTTGAGGCTACCATCTAGGGCCACCCTTGAGGCCACCCCTATAGTGGGGTACGGATTTGTCAAAGGGGGCGTGGCCTATGGGACCCAGTTTTAGATCTACCTTTTGTACTAATGTGAGCAACTTCAAATTTACATATGTGAACCATTGCACATTGTAGATGTGCAATGGTTACTGTACCTCACATACCAAAAATTACACATATGGACAACTAGGTGGTGCTATAATGATGAGAAACCTGTTTTGTGCCCATAACTCCCACATTTTACATTCTACAGTAGAAATCCTTATATTCAAGTGTACCTTGAACTGAGCTGAATCTGATGATATAGGATATATATATATATATATCGCGCCATGCGTATACCAACTTTTTCGAACTCCTCCTAGACCGTGCCACCGATCTACACGAAACTTGGTATCTAGCATCTCCCGACGGACCTGACCAAACGTTATCGAAAGAATTTTGCTATGTTAAACTATGCGCAATTCACGAACAAACAAGTTTTAATAGCTAGCTACGAAATATGAACTTTAGTATATCGCTGCCAAATTAAATGCTATCATCAAAAAACTTGAGATTGTTGTTCAATGTCCCACTGTGATGTTCTATACCAAATTTGGCGAAGATCGGCCATTAGGGGGGCGCTTTGACCATTATCAAAGCACTTCTTTCAACATTTTAAAATATCTTTGAAATATCAGAGCACGTGCAAATTACTAAAGACCTGATATTTTCCAGCTTTTGCGTCACAGCCATCGCGCCTTTGGTTCTGATTTCATAGGTTCGGCTTTTGTGGGCTCCGCGGGTCATCGGGGCTACCTTCACCAGGGGGGACTCGCCAGGGACAGCTTGGACCCCGTCAAAACTGCTTGCAGTTCTAGTTATTATTATTATTAGTGTGAATAGGTACGGGGAAAAGATAACTAGGCATTGAGATGAGGTTAAATTGAACGTCACTTGAAGTAACTTGTTGGGGTGCAGGCATTCATTTCACATTTAATTCTGGACCTTGGTGTGTTTTAAGCGCAGACTGATACAGAAGCGGATGAGATGTCCTCTTGGTTGTTCTCGGAAGCATTGGAGGAGACACCATTTACATTTTTGGAATGGTCCTTTATAGTAAAAAGCTATATCTTATACAATTGAAAACAGTTTAAAATAGATATGTAATGTACAGATACTATGTACATACTATGTACTATACTAGAGTGTTAACAAATATAAACCACAGACACTGTGCCAGTGAAGAAAGAGTATTAACAGAGGTAAACCACAGACACTGTGACAGTGAAGAAAGAGTGTTAACAGAGGTAAACCACAGACACTTTGCCAGTGAAGAAAGAGTATTAACAGATGTAAACCACAGACACTGTGACAGTGAAGAAAGAGTGTTAACTGAGATAAACCACAGACAATGTGCCAGTGAAGAAAGGGTTTTAACAGAGGTAAACCACAGACACTGTGCCTGTGAAGAAAGATTGTTAATGGAGATAAACCACAGACACTGTGCCAATGAAGAAAGAATGTTTACAGACATAAACCACAGACACTCTGCCACTAAACCATTGATGTCAAGCGAGGGTAACTACTGATGTTGTGAGTGGTATGTTGTCATGGTGATGTGATATAGGAGATTTAAGCAGAGACAACAATCATATGTGTGAATGATTTTTGTTTGTCTAGTGTACAGACTGTTAATGTTGTTTTTGTATACATATGTTAATTTGTGTTTTCTAAATGTGTTTTAATGCGTGTTTTGGTGTAATATGTGTTGTGAATATATTGCATAGCGTACCAGATCCTACTGTCTGCGGGTGCGTGCACTGAGCCTAGCTGGAGTGGAGGCCAGTATTACGGTCAACGTACAAGTGGGAGACCAGAACGACAACGCACCCGTGTTCCACCAGCTCAGGTACCGCATCAATCAGTATTACTACACCAATTAATACTATTACAACTGTTATTATTATTTCAGCTAGTACTACTATATCAACTCTTACTACTACATCGACTAGTACTACTACACTGAACAAAAATATAAATGCAACACTATTGTTTTTGCCCCAATTTATCATAAGCTGGACTCAAAGGTCTAAGACTTTTTCTATGTACACAAAAAAGGCCTATTTCTCTCAAATATTGTTCACAAATCTGTCTAAATCTGTGTTATATCAAGTGGCATATCAAGATGCTGATTATACAGCATGATTATTGCACAGGTGTGCCTTAGACTGGCCACACTAAAAGGCCACTCTAAAATGTGCAGTTTCATTACACAGCACAATGCCACAGATGTCGCAAGTTTTGAGTGAGCGAAACTGACAACTGACCGCGCAGTGATTTAATGCCACAACAAGTGGATTCAGCGCTATGGCCAGCTCCACAGCCTAAGGTATCACAAACAATTCAGTAGCATGTGAAGCTGTTATGTAAAGCACTTTGGATAGCTGCTGGTTGCTGTGAAGTGCTGTTTAAATAAATATTGACAGCTTGATTATTAAATGTTATCATACACGGTGATTCAACTTTGGACAAATGATGGCCAGGACTGGACAAGGCTGTCATGGCAGCTCACCTGATGGTGATAAACTATTTGTTGTGTGTTATTATTATTATTATTAATATTATTTAAACTGATCATTTTGTTTAGGGCACTTGGTTACTCATTGCGCATGAATGGTGCACTGGCTAACTATCCACACCGGTGAGTAATGAGTAATCAAGATGCCTATTTAATCCCAGCGTTCCGGAGGTTCGGCACGTGTTATTGTGGACTTGTCCCTGTCAGGAGAGAAAACATTTTAGCCATGTTTTATTGCGAATTCTGGAATGCATTGTAAGTTTCAATATTTATTGAGTCTTCACCTCGTTATGTGTCATACATAATAAAATGTGTATAGTTGAACCAGGCGTACGCTCTGTATGTTATTTGTGTCTGTGCCACGTTAAGAGCACAGTATAATGTATATCTGTTGTGCAGTTCCTGTGCACCGTTGTTTTGCTGTGCTCCTGTGTTACATGGCTTTTACATCTCTGGTTTATTAAACAACTTGAACGCTCCTCCCTGCATCTGGTCTCCAAACTCTCCAACACCACAATGCCACAACACCTGAGGTTGTTACAGCAAAGTTATTCATTGTTACCATAGGAACAGTGATTCTTTGAGCATACATTATTAAATGTTGTCATACACAGTGATTCAACTGTGGACAAAGTTAATAATTGTTACCATAGGGAAAGTGATTCTTTGATCATACATGATTATTAGGCTGTTACTTACATCTCAGCAGAGAAACATGGCCAGGCTGTTACTTACATCTCAGCAGAGGAACATGACCAGGCTGTTACTTACATCTCAGCAGAGGAACATGACCAGACTGTTATTTAAATCTCAGCAGAGGAACATGACCAGGCTGTTACTTACATCTCAGCAGAGGAACATGACCATGCTGTTAATTACATCTCAGCAGAGGAACATGACCAGACTGTTACATCTCAGCAGAGGAACAAGACCAGGCTGTTACGTACATCTCAGCAGAGGAACATTGACCAGGCTGTTATTTACATCTCAGCAGAGGAACATGACCAGACTGTTATTTAAATCTCAGCAGAGGAACATGACCAGGCTGTTACTTACATCTCAGCAGAGGAACATGACCAGACTGTTA
>JACXGM010029398.1:0-13683 GCA_016801145.1 Umbra pygmaea
TTTTTCCTCGGAAATCCGACTTGCCAACTCGGAGAGCACAGAGGAGACCGAGCAGGAATTCCGAGCAGGAATACAAGATGGCTGCGCCCTGTGACTTGTAAACATGAATTGTTTTAATCGTTTTTGGACCGCTTTGGTTATTTAAATGACAATTTCAATCACTCGTAATACTGCAATACGTTACTGCGCCCGTATCACTACCTGATGGTATGTGAATCGGTCATGTTGTGAGTGTAATATTGAAAAAAAGACTTGTTTCAAACCGGTGTTGCTAAACGTGGCTAGCGTTGTAATATAAGAAACTAAAACATGAAATAAAGTGAACATTTTAGAAGTTCAAATGGCTGCGTTTTGATATGGTGGGGTAATAGTAATAATCATATTGAAAAAATGTAATGTAGTGCTTTTGGAGCACCTGGTACTTGGTCAGTGCTACCGCAACAACAGCTTTCTAGGTGGAATCCATGTTTTTCTCCGACTCGGACGTGCAAAACATAATAGAACGCTTGAAGTGTGTAAGTGACGTCATATCCGAGTTCCGAGTCGGATCTTTGGGATAATCGAACGCAGCATGAGCGCCCTTCACCATCCCACATCTGTCCAAGGAGTTGCAGAGCTGCTGACAAGGCAGTGTCAGTGGGAATTGGACAAGACCAATTGGTAGGAGAGAAAAATTGGAAATAAAAAAATAAAGCATTTTAACTAGTCACAAGTGATGAGTAGTAAAAATAATAACATAATAGTAAATTAATGTTCATATCTTCATACAAATTAGTCAAAAGTCCTTGCTAATATACTGCTATTATTTAATGAATAGTGACATGTTGAAAAAATATTAACTATTAAAAGCTTGAATAGTCTAGTCATTATGAATAACCAGCTATTATAGTGACTAGTTCATTCTTGGGAATAGATGCTAATAGAGCTTCCTGTATAAGTGTTAAAATATGAACATTGTCTGTTTCATTGGTAAGTGAATACCTGGAGTTGTGAAAGGGACAAAGGCTGGTCACCAGTGTCACTATTTTACTGCAACTCCACTTCCTATGTGGAAGTGTAATGGTCTGACGCGGCTCTAATTCGTGCGCTTTCATGCTTGACAGACAAATACGTTTCATTATAGCATCATGACATAATCGGCCTGGCTCGTATACTGTCCTTGAGGTGTTTACATATCTTTTGGAAACAGTGACACATTTCCGACATTAAATAACAAGGGACGGGCCAGGGCCCAGAAAAATGCAACAAACAACAAACCGCCCAGCAGTTTGTCCGGGGCTTGTTGACGGTCACTCTTTCCTAGCCCACCCCCACCACCCCCACAAAGGCCACTTCCTGTGCAGTGTGACACGTTGAACAAACATTCCTCTGGAATGACTGGGGTGATCACTGGACTAGAGTGTGGACACGCTACACGTCGTTCACCAGCCACCAGGATTGGGTCTTCCCCTCAGGTCTTGTTTGGTCACGAGGTGGAATACCTTACACGCTGCAGGAGATGTCATGACACCACAGTGGACTGACAGCTGTATAAGCTAAGGACTGGTGGTAATGGAGCCTCATGTCGATGTGCTTCATGTCATGTTAGAATTCCAATTTGAGGTAACTATTTGTTTGTAGGTTTAACTGACAGCTCTACATTGTGATAAGCTGTCAGTAATACATGGAAAAGAATCAAAGAAAAATCTAAGATTTGAGTTCAAGGGTGTGAATATTTTTTATTCACACCTAGAACTCAATATAATTTTTACAAGTACACAATTGTTTATAATTCTGATTATCTATATTGTTCGAAAGCAGGAAATACAAGTAAACTACAATACATAAACTAAATCTGCACTGCCATGTAAAAACAAATGTACATAAAAGTTAGACACATTTATAACAAGTGTCCATCGCTGTTACCTGAGAAAAAATCATGACATCAATCTTCCTGTAATGTTTTGTAGCAAATTTGGAACCATGATTAATTATAGCAAATCCTGTGAGTTAACCTGATACCCTTTACTTTGACGTTTGACAGCACTAGGGTCTGGCATGTATGATCCATTAATTACACTGCAGCCTGCTATGTACATGGCCTAATCAATTATAATGTACTATTGCACTGTTGACCTTTACAGGACATGTGTTATATTACCAGTAGCCCAAAGAGATGAGAGTCTACAAAGTTACATGAGCTACTAAATGCAAGCAGCAATAGAGGTCATACCTGCATACAATTGTCCTCTGTCTTTACATTCAGCCTAGATAGCTCTGGACACACTGGTCTAGACAATGAACGAGACATTTCTCCTCCTCGTTCGACTGAGCAGCAGCTCCTCCTGTGACTCCAAATAAAGATGTCTGGACCAGACTAGAGTAGTTCAAACTCTATTCTATCAAGGTAAATTCAACACTTTCAAATCAAAGATTCATACATAGAGATTAACTGGGTCTGATTTATTTGCCTTGTGGACGTTTTCTGGATAACATATGCAGTATTTGGTAAAAAAACAAAGCCGGTGAGGACTGACCCAAACCATGGCTGAGGAGAATTTCAAGGTGGAGGCCATTTGTCTTTCCCCCTTCACTCTGTCAGTGTATCCTGATTGGCTACAAACACATGTCTGGCTCATGACCCTGCTCGATTGTGTATTAGTACCCCCCCTTGTGCATGAACACGTCAACCGCTCGCTGTCCAAATAAACACAAATGTGCATGCAAACTATTATTGAATTCCTCAAGGGCTTAGTGCCTAATTCTTTCAAGAAACTTCATCCATTACGTTTTTAAAACGCATTCTTCTAATCACACTATATGACGGCTTAAGTTGAATTACAAATAAAAGAAAGCATCAGGTGAATTTGACTCACCCTACTGTGGCCCCTGGATTGGACTCACCCTACGGTGGCCCCTGGATTGGACTCACCCTACGGTGGCCCCTGGATTGGACTCACCCTACGGTGGCCCCTGGATTGGACTAACCCTACGTGGCCCCTGGATTGGACTCACCCTACGGTGGCCCCTGGATTGGACTCACCCTACGGTGGCCCCTGGATTGGACTCACTCTACGGTGGCCCCTGGATTGGACTCACACTACGGTGGCCCCTGGATTGTGAAGTTAATTGCAATGGTGACTTGAGTATATTAAAAAGCTGATAAAACCTACAGTACTTGAGGCCATTGTATGCAGTCTGTGGATAATATAAAGGTTATGGCAAAAGTATACCACAAAGCTGCAGAAGTGTCTCGCACGTAATGGAGTATAAATTATATTATAGAAGTATTCCAAGTGCTTAATGGCTAATCATCTAAAAAGCATAGCTCCATAACTTTAGTTTTAGGTATGCTTTTTAGCATAGTTATTCTACAGCTCTTAATGCTGAAGCTGAACCTAAAAGCTTACATGCAATTGAGGACAAAAATACCTGTGACACAACTAAGCAACTTACCAAAATAAACCAAGAAAACAAAAAGAGGGATATTGCCTATGTTACTTGATCTGCCAGCATAAGCATGTTGCCAGGAAACATAAGCTATAGTGGTGTTTACTGTACCTGTTCGTGACAAACAGGCAAAGCATGACAGGCCACAGGGCTACTGTACTGTAAACTAACCTGGTGTAAATCAGACCATAAATAAAGGTGAAACAAGATGGTTCATGAAGTGTCAGGTTAATAGAGTTTGGACATTGACTGGTTGTACTGCATTCCGGATAATGTGACACCATTGACGTACCGAGCTGCTGAAAGAGCAGGGCCACACTCTTGCATGTAACAGGCAGGTTGTCGTTTAGAGGGGTTTGGATAAGTTGCCGGTCGCCTGCTCCCAGGGAAAACAATTTCTGTTGGAAAATCACAAAACACGCAAAAGTGTCAAATCTGAGTTCATTTGCTAAAACATTGCATGCATCATAAAGCTACACACAGACTGTACTACATTACGTGATGCAAGAATGTTAAGACATCACGCCTCTGTTGTCATGGTAGTGCACAGAAAACTAGGGAAGACTTTACAACAGGACCAGGGCAAAGGTCATATAATCCAAGGAGAAATGACCGGACTAGACCAGTTAGAAAATGAATAAAACGTGTGTTGTTGATAGCCCATAGACAATGCAGCTGCAGGACTGGAGTAGTCTCGAGTCTGTCCAACTGCAATAAGACAAACCTCAATTACAGGTTAACCTAAATGTCCCTGGCATGACAACACAACACTTCTCGAATCAACATGGACAGCAGCTTTCATCCCTGTTTCTAGTGTTCCGAGGGTTCAGACAAAATCACAGTGGAACAAGAGTGTTGATATGAACACACTCAGGTTGTCCAATCAAGTTAAACCAATGGTAAACAGTACACAGGTACAGAGAGGGCAACTGAGTTTCAACCAAGTAGAGAACACTTTTCTAGCCAGTTGATTCATGACAGTCGTTTACATTTAAATAATTTAGCAGATGCTATTTTCCAGAGTGATTTACATCAGTTTGTGGTTCTGGCCCCCTGTGGGAATCAAACTCACAACCTTGGCATTGTAAGCACAATGCTCTATTAACCAGGGTACATGAGACCAAGCATTCCCTTGTGTTTGATGCAATGTTCTGTTGATGGAGGACTACCTTCCCCACCTAAGGTTAACCGCATGTTGTGTTTCTATAGCCTGCAGCCCTTGCCTCTGTGGGGAGTGGCGATGGTTTGACATGAATTGGTAAATGACATGGAAACCACTAAATGACCCCCTTTTTTCCCGAGTGTGAACTTAAATCACGGCACCGCATTCCATCCCCTTTACAAAACAAAGATGAAATACTGTCCTGCGTTTTTACATTGATCAGATTTCGTAGGCTCTGAGTGGCTACTGACCAGCGTACGATGTTTGGTATAAGACAGTACAGATGTGACTTTTAATGACCTTTTAATAAGATTTTAATAATCTTGTGAGGAGTGAAAACAAACATGCCCCCTCTACTCGTCTTTATACGCCACTAGCTAAGTAATAAAAGCACCAGAGTATTGAGGGAATGTCTGCACGTGGCGGTAGACCAATCTCTGGCACCATCTAAATGAGGAATGTCTGATTAACTGCAAAGCCAATGCTAATCATTTTTCTAGACCCTCACATGGACCAAAACATTTCTTCAGACTGGGACTATAATAAGCACCTAGCAGTCAGTGGGTAACCAGCACCGTGTGTGGGTCTAGCAGCAGCATTAACCCAGACTGACCCCCAAGTCCTGGCTGGATTCGTGGCTCCATTTATAGCAGCCCCAAGGGCCAGAGGAGGGACAGACAGGCCTTCTCAGACAGAAGAATTTGAGGAATGATTTGCTTTAGTAATGGCTTCTCACCTGTGAGCCACCAGCTACAGGCACCAGGCATGTGAAGAGGTTGGCCACCAGCCCCTCCAGGGGGAATGGCAGGCTGTCGATGTACACCGTGTAGACCAGTCCTAAACATCCCTGGTGGTCAGGATGACACAGGCATGGAATCACGCCAATCCAAGATATGTCAGGAAAATACACACAGATACACAAAGACAGATTTATTGCCAGAGTACAATAACACAGTTGCGCATAAATTGACAATTGGAGACACCGTATGTGGGAATTCAACAGCGTTATTGGATAACGGGATATTCCGATTTTACTGCTAAGATGTGGGTTTATGAGTCCCTGCGCACAGGTCAATAACATTCAGCACGATGGGCATTACTAAAAAGAAATGCTAAAGGAATATTTGTGTCAGAGACATTTTAATGCCAAAGATTAATACTATAGTGGTCCAACGGCGAGCCAGGGGAGGAGAGATTTACAATGTTTTTAAGTGAGGGATTGGCAAACAATTCAGCAGTTGAGAACACATCACAATGTCAACATTTTATTTTCATTTTAATTGATCCTGACGTGCAAGCGTCTGGGTCCGCCAGCGTACTAGAGTGCACCGCAGTGAGCATTAAGTCAACATGCCAAATGGTCTATTACCCTATTTTTCATAGGCCATATCCTTCATGTTAAGGTCATGCCGTAGAAAAACAAAGATTGTAGAAAGAACAAGAACATACGCTTTGCAATACTGAATGTCTATTTGTGTTTATGTTCTTTAAAAGCTTCGCGAAACTGTATGTCTAATTGCGTATATGGTTTTATTAAACATTGCAATACCATGTGTCTAATTGCATTAATGGTTTTTACTCTCTTTGCATGATGAAGCATCAAATCCATGAATCTATTTTGCTCACTATAATAGTAAGAGTATTGTGAATCAAACTAGATAGGGAGCAGAACGGTAATCTCCTTGATGAACAAAACCCACAAATAATCATAAGGGTTGGTGAATATAGTTCGAGTAAATGTTACCATTAGAAGTTAACTTTGAATAAGCCATTTGTAATGTTGTTGTTGGGTTTATTAATATCCTTTTAATTACACAATTTATATACGATTTCACTGAATTGCAAAAACACATGGATCATCAAGTTAATGTTTCTTAATGGCCCCCTACTATATATGTCCCAAACAGTTTACAAACAAAATTAATTAAATACTACAGCTACTAAACAGACCTATTAATTTCTAAAAATAAGGTAAATTAATGTCCGATTATGTGTATAAGTGAATACAGTACATTATGGCTGGACGATGTCTAGATTTATACATTGTCAGATCAACCTACAGTTGTGGTCAAAAATTCTGCGAATCCCACAAGTATTGAACTCAAACAAAGTTTGTTGTTTCAGTGTACTTAAATCTTTTTGTCAGTAGTTACTGTGTTATACTGAAGTATAATTACAAGCATTCCATAAGGGTCAAAGACTTTTATTGACAATTACTGTACATTAAGTTTATGCAATATTTGCAGTGTTGACCCTTCATTTTCCATAACCTCTGCAATCCACCCTGGTATGCTGTCAATTAACTTCTGGGCCACATCCTGACTGATGGCATCCCATACTTGGATGATCAATGCTTGGAGTTTTGCCAGAATTTGTAGGTTGTTTGTCCACCCACTTTTCCCCAGTCCTCAGCGGTACAATCCCTGTACCTTTTGCAGAATATCAGTCTGTCCCTGATGTTTTCCCTGTAGAGACGTGGCTTCTTTGCTGCCCTTCTTGACACCAGGCCTTTGAAAGTCTTTGCCTTACTGTTCGTGCAGATAAACTCACACCTGCCTGCTGCCATTCCTGAGCAAGCTCTGCGCTGGTGGTACCCGATCCCGCAGATGTGGTGTCTTGTTTAGGCGGCCGCCTTAACAGCAAGGTGCTGCGGGAAACCCTGCCAGATTAGGCTATTTGTCATTTTAGCCAGCTGCAAGTTGATAAGGGCAGCGCGAGTCAAGTTCAACTTGAACTAAATATCGATTGTTGATATCATTGTGACATCGTTGCCATTAACGACGGCTGTCGACCAGTGCTGTAAAACAATATAATCAAGCTATCATCCAGCCATAATGTACAATGCCCTGTCTAAGCAAGTGGTTCTTATAGTTCTCCTAGGGAAACCCAGCCCTTTTTTAATGTGTTAGATGTTTCCCAAAGCTAGCAAACCTGAATCAACTCATCAAGGCCTTAACTGCTTGAATCAGGTGAGTTATTTCCGGGCTACAACAAACCTGTGAGATGGCTACAGGGCCCCAGGAGAGGTTTAAGAACCACTGATGATGGGATGATGTGTAAATCCATAATCAACAATCCTTAATTGATAGTTAGCAGCAATTAGTGCATTGATTAGAATTTAGCATGTCAAAGCTAATTAGGCTACCTATGTTATTCCCTATATGCATGGTTATCTGACAGTATGTCAGATAGTATGTAACTAGATGAATCAGGATTTTATCAGATGCAATCGTTTTACCCGGAAGATTTCAGGATAATCTAGCCTGGAGACCAGAATGAGACTTTTGGGTGCGAAGACTTGAGCAGGTTGGATCAAGCCGTCCTCTTCCTCATCCTCATCCACCTCCATGGCCTTGGTTCCCTGAAACAGAAACGCAGCAGTTATCAGCAGCTATTTCAGCAGCGTAATTGGAGAGATCCTAGGAACCAATGAAAATCCCGGCCACACATTGGCAAGTGGCAAATAAAGGTTCACACCAAGCCTTAGCCTGCTGCATCACCGGGACTCCCTCTTCTGAGTTATTCAGATGAATGCAAGCAGGATGTACAGTACATTAACACACACTATTAAAAGTGATAACGCTACATTCTGCCAACAGAAAAGTACCCTCAGGTAAACACTGAAACCTACAGTACTGAGACAAGCTCATCCTCAAAACACACCAAATCCCTATTTTCCTCTGCATTGTGATTTATTTGGTGTTATGAAAAATCCTCTCATCAAAACAGACACTCAGAGTTGAGAAGTTCAAAGAGAAAAGAGGATTTACAGACAAGATTAATGGTTCAAAAATAGAGCACAAAAAAGTACTTTTCCTGGACACCAGGAGCTTAACAGATCTCCATCAAAAACATTCTGCTGCATACTTGCTCACACAACTAGGAAACAACTGCTCTGGCAGTATATACCACAAGGAGTTACTAGAGGATGATTTTACTAGAGCCGTATATAGAGAGTTTGGCCAACTCAAATCATGGGTGCCATATTGGAGACCAACTTTAGATCTTGAAATAAATAGCTTATTTTCACTATGAACAGGCACATACATGTTATTATCAACATTTGTCAATATGTAAAAGGCACTTACGGAAATATTCCAGTGCATATTTACCTTCTATATTGTAAATGGGCCTTTAAAAAAACGATGGCGAAAATTGTAACTCTAACTAGTGCTGCATTGTAATGTACTGCATTGCTAGGCTATTATTATTATTATTATTATTATTATTAACAGACATCGATAAACCTTTCCCATATTGCAGCCTAAAAAAAACACATTCATTTCACATATATCTACCTCACTTTTCGCCTTTCTGGTTCACGGGGGAACTTGTGAAATCTTTTTTGCCGCTTCCCGGTCTTTCATTGCAGCCAAACTGCAATTTTTTCAGTCATTCATGTCATTTTTTAAATAATTTTACGTTTTTTTACTTTTCCCTTTAATATGTCAATGGGATTCAGCTGAATGTTGGGATCCATCATGGAGTCCACGAAACATGTGACCACCTGGGAACCAATCACATAACGGAATAGCTCAGAACATTAGATTCCCTAGTTGGCCATGGCTCTGATGTGACAAGGTTGACCTGTCCAACATCCTACCCATCCACCACAGAAACTGCTGAATAGGGAAGCATTGATCCGATACATGGATCGGAAACATTTCAGATACTGGCCAAAAATATGGGATCGGGTATTGGCATATGGACAGACGCGGATTCATGCACAGGCTTGCGTAGGCTGCAGCCTAGGGGCCCCACGTGTGCAGGGGACTCGGATTGGCCGACCAAATTTTTCTTATTTTAAATTTACTTAAGCGCAAACAAAAAAGACCCTAATAGCTTGTTTGCATATGACGTCACGTCACTGCGTTGCCATGGCGCAAAATACAGATGGAGGGCACGAAGTGATTTGCTACATTTAGGAAGCACTATAACAAATTGAAAATGGTTATGGTTTGTGTCGTTTATGGTTGCTCAAATCGATCAAACAGAGAAACCACAAGGAGTTTTTATCGTGTACCAAAGGTTGTTGTTCATAACGGGGAAAAATGCCAGAAAAAATCAGGAAAAAATGGCTTGCAAACCTACGTCTACGGTCGGGAGTAACAGAATCGGAAAATGCGCGTGTGTGCAGTGATCACTTCGTCAAAGGTGAGTTAATACAACTTATGTGGCTATGTTTGTGTAATGTACCAGTTGTATTTTGCTTGGTTCATCCATGGATGTGCACTGGCGATAGCCTATGTTTAAAACGATAAATAGAACAAGCAACACGTACTAACAGTTATACAAAATATAGGCGAAATTAACTAAATCATCTGTACCTACTGTACCATCGGTTATAGGCTATGCTCATATCATTTGTCCCTACAAAGAGCTATTCCTTAACATAGGCAACACACCAGTTGTGGTGTAAAGAACAAATCTAAAGTTTCCACACCTTAACATTGTGCACAAATTTAAATTCAATATGCAATGCAAGCTCGACGTCGTGTTACAATAGAAAATCCATTGACCCAATAATTTGACTAAAGGAAAGAACAATTTGCTGCATGTCATCCCTTCTCTCCCTGACTCCCGCATTTAGTGGCTCTCTTCAGCTGTTCCTGAGAAGTTATAAACAATTCTGAATCGTTTGGTTCATGTGAAAATAAATACTATATACTTTGAACTTGAAATATTTAAAGCCAAAAAAGCCTAATAAAAAAATATTATTCCTGGACAGTACTATGTTACTCAATCATTTCTTAAGATTGATCTGTACACACTTTCATCCAAATAAAAATAATATGCAGTTCTCAGCCAGCTCCGCAGCCTACTGAATTCCTTTTTTTGAAATTGCAATTCAGGAGGCTGCGAAGCTGGCCGTGGTGCTGAATCCACCTGTTTTGGCTTTAAATGGCTGCCAGGGTGTTGTCAGTTTCGCTCCCTCAAACCTTGTGACATCTGTGGCATTGTGCTGTGTGATGAAACTGCACATTTTAGAGTGGGCTTTTATTGTGGCCAGCCTAAGGCACACCTGTGCAATAATCATGCTGTCTAATCAGCATCTTGATATGCCACACCTGTGAGGTGGATGGATTATCTCAGCAAAAGAGAAGTGCTCACTAAAACAGATTCAGGAAGATTTGTGAAGAATAATTGCGAGAAATGGGCCTTTTGTGTACATAGAAGAAGTCTGGTTCAGGTCATGATAAATGGGGGCAAAAACAAAAGTGTTGCGTTTATATTTTTGTTCAGTGTAGTTATATTTCCATTGTGATTGTTTTGGGGCTGTTGAGGCAGGGTTATATCTGTTTTTTTTCACTTACATCTCTGTTGATGTTAGTTTTGGTTGTAGTGTTTCTTGATCATAATTAAAGGGCTGATTCTAAGCACTTGTATGTATTTGTGTTTTGTCTGTAATGTTCAATTTCTCATTTTATTTTGTGCTGTGGTGGTAATTGTCTTACTGTTGTGTTCCACCACTTAAAGCAATGTAAAGAAAACACTGTAATGTTGGCTGTCTCAATGTGTGTGTATGCCAGTTCACCATTCTTGCGTGTGGACCATGTATGGCACTAAATACATTTTTCCATTAAAGCACAATGATTAGGGGAGGGGGCTCACAAAAAGAGAAGCCTAGGGGCCCCTTACCACCTTAATCCGCCCCTGCATATGGAGTCTATGTAATGATTCGATATCATGTCCTAATAAGGTTCAGTAAACACAAGTCGTTGTAGTGTTTGGCCATTCAAAATGAAAACAAAGTTAACCATTATTGTACATGTAACCTTACTGCATTAACAATAAATAGCGGTCTAAGCATACTTTCCAGGAAAGTTAGGTTGAGTACACAACAACTACAGTGCATCCATAAGGTATTCACAGAGCTCCACTTTTTCCACATTCTGTTGTTACACCCTTATTCCAAAATGGATGAAATTCCTTATTGGTACCAAAAGGAACCTGAAGGAATCTCAGACCATGAGAAACAAAATTATCTGGTCTGAGGAAACAAAGATTGAACTCTATGGCCTGAATGGCAAGCATCATGTCTGGAGGAATTTAATCAATTTTGGAATAACGGTGTAACACAACACAATGTTGAAAAAGTGAAGCGCTGTGAATACTTTCCGGATGCACTGTATAATTGTATTTATGTGTTCGCGCAAAAACAAGAAAATTGTCAGGTAAACGTAACCTATTTGTACAAGACTTCAGCTTTCTGGAGGATAACTTGAGATAGGTGTGTGCGTCCTTGACTACTGTAAGTCGTATAACTTATGTTGTCAGTCCATTTAAGCCTGTTATTGTATAAGTCAATTTCAATTTGCAAGAACTATAAAGTTAAATGTAGATTTTTGTTGTTTGTATTCTTCACCTGCTGGCTAAATTGCATGTGGCTGTTGATTCGATATAACAGGGATTGCTGAACGCCCTTGCTCACGTTTGTATTTCAGGGACATTACTTACATGCTGAAGTAGTTACACTGCATTAAGATAATGTAATTAATTGTGGGCTAATTGTTATTATAAAAAAGACAGTTCAATCACAACTGAAAATATGCCTCATTGTGTGTGAATAGAGGTGAATAAATATACTTAGACCTGCCCCCTACTGCTAAAAATACTCTAAAGCAAACACTGTATGTGTTAAGGTTCTCAATTTTAACATGAAAAACTACCAACTGACAGCATAAAAGGTAAAAAGAAATACTGAAAAGTATATACAGTATAGTGCATTACAGACAAAAAAAGCTAGTTAACTCCCCAGAATTAAGAGCCATACTGCTGGGTCAGCACCAGTAGGCTAGAATAAGGTAGAGAATATCGAGGACAAAACATGTTTAGTTACGAAATTGATGACTATGATACAATAATGTTATTATCCGTGATGTGAAAAGTTGAAAAAGTGAAGCACACAGAGCAGAATGCTAATTGCTCATTGGATGATTGGGCTGTCAGCAAAAATGAGGACGGGGTGTTCGTTGAGTCTGCATTTATGATAGGATTCTGATATAAGGCGTTCTCGTTTTCCTAGAGATTTTCAAACAGATTATTCTAAAATGAATTTACAAATGTAAAATTGAAAGCAGAAGCAAAGTTTCTGAAATGGTCCTCCCGAACAGTACACTAAAGTTAAAAATACCTTTTGGATTTGCTAAAAGATATCTCTACAATTACCTTCACTAGATATTTGGAGTTAAGACGTGTGTCCCATGTCTCTGTTGAGTCTGATAGTACAGTGGGCGAATGCAAGTTTTACATCACTTAAAACGCAGGTATTTTATCAGTACTCTGTATTGGATTGGTACTCAAAGTTCATTACTCGGATCGATATCAGCAATAAAAAAGTGGTATCGGTGCATCCCTACTGCTGAACCAATGTGTACAGTACATCTCTGCAGGGCCCCGGATAGTGTTAGTATGCAGCAACCAGGAATATTTCAGCTGTATTGCAAGACCAACAGGGTTTGTTGTTTTGTAGATGTTATTTTAACACACAAGAATATAAATCCAGATACAATATGAAATATTTCAAATTTAATTTGAATGGGATTGTAGTTTAATTATATAATCATTATAGAAATAGCTCTATAATTCCAATAATTAATTTTTCCATAATAGGGATGTTAATGATTAATCGACGATCGATTGATTGATCGTTAAGAATTTACTCGATACAATCAAATCTGATAACGAGCAATGGGTTGTTTCACATTATAATCTAGCAATGAGTATATTTTCAATTAAGCGCCACCAGGGGGCGCAAATTCTGATTCTGCCGCAAGCAGCATCAGCATTGAGTCTGTTGCTAGTGCTTCTGGCGTTAACGTAACGAGTCAGAAGCTATGTCCACGATCCATCCGCTTTGCAAAGTGATGAGACCCGGGAGCAATCCGTTTCCGCTACCCCAATCAGTGCCTGTTTTCCAAGTCCAAAACATGGATGTTTTGTCACAGCAGCAAATATCCTTGGTATGTGTTACATCAGCAAATCAATATGACATTGGCAATGTTAAGACTGACGAACTGAAAAGTGCGTCCGATTCTGTCAAACTAAAACCATTACAGTCTACATTTGGTTTGGTCTTGCTGTTGCATAGT
>JACXGM010029399.1:0-13682 GCA_016801145.1 Umbra pygmaea
TGGCTAGACAACTGTTTTTGAGTTTCTCCAAAACTGCAGCTTTTGTGTAGTGTTCCCAGTCTGCAGTAGTCAGTACCAAGTATACAACAGCTGTGGCTCATACATGCAACAGTCATGGCTAAAAGTTACAGAAATGTTATGGAACATTTTGAAATTAATTTGTTTAGATGGTAGTCGGCAACACTGAACTGTGTAATACATTTATCTAAATCAGTCAAGGGTCATGTTAAACTGTATTTTCATGTTTGTCATGTTTATAATAAAAATATATAAATTGCTGTCATTTCTTAAGATTCTTAAATTGAGAAATTGTGCAAGTGGTCTCATTCTTAAAATAAGAAAGATAAGCTTGTTCCTTTGCCGGGATAATTTTCAATATTTATCCACACCTTATTAATAGTTAAATCAAGCTTGAAATTAGTTGGTAAATCTTAATAAGAAAGTTAGGTATATTTTCTCAAAATAATTACTTATGTAAAAAATGCTTGGAAAGATTATTTTTCTTTTTAGACTAAAAATAGGACAAATTTTCTAGAAATAAGGGTTTTTTACTTTCTTAAAAATCATTTTTTGCAGTGTAGCCGAGCCTCAGGGATTGCACCTGGCGCCTGGCGCCTGGAATAGCTTGCTAACCAAGTGTGTGTGTGTGTGTCTTATAAGAACAGACTACTAGTGAATGTAGCTAACAGGGTAGATAGTATCTCCCGAAAACTCTCCTCCAGAGGTTTACCGGGAATAACTGTATCGGACTCAGACGGAACTCGGTACACAATCAATTACATTTTATTCCAGTTGCAGAGCATAAGAATACAACGCTACAACCGGACAATGAAATACAAGTTACATACCCAATATAGTTCACTTTCTGAAATCCTACAGCCTACCAAACTACAATTATCCTAGAGATCTAAGCACACATCGAGGGCAAATAGCTGCCCAGAGTCTGGGTTTACCATTAGAACTCAACTAAAAAATCTAACAACAGAGTAATTTAAACCTTCGCGCCCAGGTGCTCCCCAAAACTCCTCCCCCATTGCATGGCAACTGGTGATCACTTCATCTTGCCAGGGTTAGAACAAACGGGCTTGGTACCCCCACATACATAATTAAATTATGCACATTCTTGCTGGCGCTAGCCTCGGTCGTACAAATAGAACAGTGTTATTAACATTTACATGTAATTGAAATGTCCCTTCCGAGGGGGAAAACATACGTTTCCTGTGGAACCGCCGTTCTGGCGCGAATACCAATACAAAAGAACGGGCCTCACACATTTACATGATATTGAACTGTCCCCACCCGAGGGGGGGAAACAAACACTTTACTGTAGAAACCTCCAACATTCTGGCCAGCCAACTAGAATAGTTATCTGGAAACAAAAACATGCCTTGACTATGTGGAGATAGTCAATATTTGGTCCTGTGAACAACATTATTTTCCCACTTCACAAGTGAACTATCATATGCAGACAATAAGGCACAGAACAGACAGTATAAACGATAACCCATAAACACTCCTGAACACAAGTGAACTATCATATGCAGACAATAAGGCACAGAACAGACAGTATAAACGATAACCCATAAACACTCCTGAACACAAGTGAACTATCATATGCAGACAATAAGGCACAGCTGATCCAGAGTGCTGCTGATAAGAGTGGATGGAGAGGGAAGCGATGACGTCAGAAGGCAGGAGATTCTGACCGCCTGATCCTGTTCGCGCCAGCAGGAGGAGCTCCAGTATAACTAAATATTTTATGTTTATGACACTTAATTCCAATTTGTATAATACTTTGGAATGTGTTGTATTGCTGCTAGAATAATACCCATCATTACATTTTTAAATGTTAAATAGAGTCTAGGGGCCCTATCTTGCACCCGGCGCAATCGACTAGTGTGGACTTCACTGGAAAATGGCAAATTAACAGAGGTATGTACACGGACTGATTTGTTCAAATTCGCTGTGTTCACTATAAGGAATCACTGCTCATGGAAATGGACTAGTATTGACATTTCTAACATGTTTAGAGGCTCAAAGCACATTTTTTAATTTGCCCCGTATACGTGTAATGGTTGTATACTGGCAGCAAAATGGTAAACACGGTTTTGGAAATACAGATTGTCTTCAGATATGCAAACAACAGAGCTACATTCTGAAATCGCCCGGAATTGTCCTTTAAGTAGGGAGTGATGGTTACTTGTGAAATAAGACGTACGTCTCTACATTTGTTTTTCTTGTTCTAGTAGTCATCATGAAACAAGGAAGGGACATTGCAGCCTTTTTTGCCCCAGTAAAAAAAGTGAGAGCAACATATCAAGGTATTGAGAGAGCTGAAGAGATGGAAGAGGGAGAGCCAGAGGAGTAGGTAGAGGTTGGAGAGAAGGCAGGTGATGAAAGTGAGGGGACTGACACAGAGAGGGACATTCCAGAGGGTGAGGATGAAGAAGAGGGTGAGGAGGAAGAAAATATACAGGGGCAAGAGTGAGGAACAGCTAGAGGGACAGCAGGTGGATTCATGTGGATCAAGTAATGCACCATCAGGTTTGTGATTTAGAAAAGGTGTTCTTGTACATGCCATTTGCAAAGCAGTGTCATTACAATTCATAGTACAGTGTGTCCAATAAATGGTGCTTTCTCCCATACATTTTTTTGCGTCATTGATATGTGATTCTTATGTTTAAAAAATAAACAAATACTTAGCCTACATTTTAGTAGTAAGTAAATAAATGTTTTTTTATAGTTGTGCCCTATGTTTACTGTGCATCTTTCCACAGATATCAGCAAGTCTAAGAATGATGTAGCAGTACAGCCAAACTTGAATATATTCCCAACCACTTTGATGGGGGACAGGAGACTAAGCTTTAGGACAAACTGTTATGACCTTTGTCCATGGCTTGAAAATTCTGTCATGATGGACTCCACTTATTGTTATGCATGCAGACATTTTTCGCACCCCAAATGCCCCATACACTGTTGTATTAACACCTGGCTTTAGGAACTGGAAAAAAGCAACTGAGAAAGATGCAGTGTTTTCAATACATGCTAAATCTGATTGGCACAAGTATGCAATGATAGCATGGAGGGATTATCAAAGGGCTGTTAAAAAGTGATTTATGAAGACAATAAGGCATCTTGGGAGTTCAAGTTAATGTGTAAGCCACAAGGAACTACCCAGCAACCCAGGAATGCCACAGATGAGGATGTCCAGATGCAGGTCAGTCGTTAACTGACAGGGTCCTCTGATTGTGAAGGTTGGAAAAGGCAGGGCACAGAAGAGAGAGGTTCACTGCTGGTGACTGACAACTGGACACCACCGACCAGTACCACAGAGCACTACAGAGGGTGGTGTGGTCGGCCCAGCTCTACACAGGGGACTAACTCACTACCATCCAAGGTTTCTTTTCCAGAGGAATTCCAGAAGAAGGTCCAGAAAATCATTTCACTGAAGTCACTTCAACCATGTACGGTTCAATTTGCTGGCATTGGGCAAACAGTATGGGTGCATTATTGTTGGTACCAATTGATTCTGGTACCATTTGTTATCAATGAAGATCAGTGAGCCTGTAGATGTGGTGCTATGCTGTTGATTTCCTGCAGTTCCTTTCTGTGTCCGTTTGCCTTCCCACTACTTTTATGTGGGTTTATCCTCATACAGTTTCATTCCTTGTTATACCATCTGTACATGATATCTGTTCCAAAATTGTACAGACTGATCTTACTACTTTTGGCAACAGCTAATGTGGCCTTTCTGTATTTGGTGCTAATTAGAGATCTGCATCTTGCAGTCTTTATGATGGATCATACCAAATGATGCCAAATGCAGAGTCCAAAGTTTAACATGTTATGTGGGAACAATCAGTGTCACACGACGCACCTGACAATTTGGAAACACCTGCAAATTATCCTCGCATCAAATGGGGGAATGGAACTCTGAAAGTGTTGTTATACTTGATTGTTTAAATATATGTTTTGTAACAGCCAGACCTTTATGGTGACAGTCTGTGCTCCTGCCTCATTTTATCTTTGACTTGTATTTTCATATTCCTTGAGTATACAGCGAATATGTCTATCTTGATTTTACTGTCCTAATACTTATGGTGATCATTGGTGTGGATTCCCTCCCACCCACTCTCTCCCCTGTCAATATGATCTGGATATAGAAGACAGGATGGATATTGATTATTTCTCAGTCTCTATCTGTACCTGTCAAATAACAGCACATGTACATATCTATAGATTTTCATTTATGTATGTATAGACATATAGTCCCTAGTGATACTGTAGTTTCACTGCAACTTTGGCACATTATAATTTCCAGACAATTTTGATTGAACACGTATTATTTGTTCTTGTTTTTACATTCTTTTTACCCTTTACTGTTCATTATTTTTCCACCTGCATTGCTGAGCTCTAGCAGAAGATTTTCACTGTCCATGCAATTACAGCTGCATTTTCTGTACATGTGCCAAATAAATGCAATTAAAATGTTCTATATTATTATCTACACTATAGGGCACTGGCAGATGTGCTGCTGCTACTGTATTTTCATTGTATGTTTCCCTGAACATTTCACAAAGTGTTCTCAGTAACTGTCTATTCCCTCATATCCAGCACAGTGTATGGCACTGGGTAGATACTCTCATAGTCCCCGATTCTTGTGTGTTTATTACATTCTATTACAAATAATATTCCTTATTGGTATTTGATCCTTGCTCAGAATATGTCAGTATATATTGATCAGATTTCTATACACAGTCTTCTATGCAATGTACAATAGCCATTAGTGTTTGTGTACACTTTGCTACAATTTCTTTTTCCATTCCAGTGACTGGAGGTTTTTTCTTGTTCTTGTTAGCATTCTGACTGTTGACAATTCAAATTGCATTGTTGGAAGTTACTGTTGCCATGCTCATTTTTTTCTTATTTTTGTTTTTTATTGCACTGATCTCTGGTAATTATGTTTGACTTGCAGTTTTGACTTCTTGGAAAGGAGTGTGTGAATAAAATAACTAATGACTATTTGATTGAAGTTATTGAACCTGTTGCTTGGCACACATTTGTTTCATTTACAAGAAAATGTTCATCTGATTGCATGAGTGTCAGTGGCGTTTGCCTCAGGCATGCAGCTGGAGTGTTGCCTGGCGCCCTGGGAAGATCAGGTGTCCTGCGTGCAGGCAGCCACAAGCGAACAGTGGGAGCTCGGCTATCGCTTTGACAATTACTACCTGTGCGCATTTATAAGTCTGACTTGCAATGTTCCAATTTCAGTCATACTGACGTGAGATGACTGGAATTACGAATATTAAATGGCAAGTCAAACAGGTCTGTCAGGGCTTTAACTTTAGTGACTGTGGAAACGTAAGCTATGTACGTATTAAGGGTCTGTCTTATCGTAACAGGTTTACGTTTTAATGACTCTGGAAACGTAAACATGGGTGCGAATTCAGGCGATTTCCTTGTCCATGTCTTATAGTGTTAATTATGTTTCTATAAAGGTTAATCTATATTGTTTGGTCTTCCCGAAGAGCTATGGATCATGGGAAAAGGATGCCCCCAAAGACTAAGTTAATTTGGGATTGGTGAAAGTCTTATACAATATTGAGGAATTGTTCACTGTAAGTGTAGAGTGGTTCTTTAATAGCATTGGGGCTGACATAGTCAATTTGAATAGAGAATGCATGATGTCTATTGAAATGCAATGTATTGATAGGAGCCTTTATTGTCACTTAGTCACAAGTACCAGCTAAATTAGCCATGAACCTGTTCATTCAACAAACATCACAAACTTTAGAGGGGGTAGACAGAACAGGAAGACAGGGATTTAGAAAAACAATACAGCATTACATGAGGAAAGTCGAGGAGAAAAAAAAAAGGCAGCCCCATATTATGCCCCTTCGGGGGTACAGTGTGGTAACATGAAAAAAACACCTCACCAACTTTAGCACAGTCAGTACACTCTGAACAAGACTTACAGGAACTTGCAACAGATTCTGGTGGGGGCGGGAAAAAGGGGAATGAAATAGCAAGAACCAGACAAGGCAGCCATCCAGTCCTGCAGCCTCGAGGCGCTGGTCACAGACCCGTCTGTCAGGCGGCCAGGTATGAAGCTGCGAAGGTGGGGGATGGGGGGGAGGTGTATCAGTACATATGTGTGAGAGTTCGTATGTGTGTGTAGGCCTGGAGATTTCTGTGTCTAGCTACAATCCCAAAGTGACAAGTCCGATGTTGATATGGAGACAACCTTGGTCATATCCCAGACAGAGTCACAATCACCAGGTGTCTGGTGATGGGGGAGGGAACAAAAACAAGAACATTTCACTGCAACGCTATCCGGGAGGATTTTTTTTCCAACGGCGCCTTGTCCAATGCCAGTTGTGGGGAGCCGAAATAGATTTGTTGACTTCTTGGGGTAAGCAGCCGCATTCACTTTCCGGGAGTGACCTCTGGTGGCAGAGGCGGAGCGGGAGCGACCTCTGGTGGCAGAGGCGGAGCGGGAGCGACCTCTGGTGGCAGAGGCGGAGCGGGAGCAACCTCTGGTGGCCGAGGCGGAGCGGGAGAGACCTCTGGTGGTCCAGGCAGAGCGGGAGCTACCTCTGGTGGTCCAGACTGGGTGGTGGAGACCTCTGGTGGTCCAGACTGGGTGGTGGAGACCTCTGGTGGTCGAGGCGGAGTGAAGATCTCTGGTGGTCCAGATTGGGTGGTGGAGACCTCTGGTGGTCCAGACTGGGTGTTGGAGACCTCTGGTGGTCCAGACTTGGTGGTGGAGACCTCTGGTGGTCCAGACTGGGTGTTGGCGACCTCTGGTGGCCGGGGGACTTGAGCGACCTCTGGTGGCCGGGGGACTTGAGCGACCTCTGGTGGTCGTGGAGTGGGAGCGGCCTCTGGTGGCCGGGAGGCTTGAGCCGGAGCAGCCTCTTGTGGCTGGGAGGCTTGAGCCGGAGCGGCCTCTTGTGGCCGGGAGGCTTGAGCCGGAGCGGCCTCTTGTGGCCGGGAGGCTTGAGCCGGAGCGGCCTCTTGTGGCCGTGGAACGAAAACAGCGGCCTCTTGTGCCCATGGAGCAGGAACAGCGGCCTCTTGTGCCCGTGGAGCGGGAACAGCAGCCTCTTGTGCCCGTGGAGCGGGAACAGCAGCCTCTTGTGGCTGTGAGTAACCCCTTTTAATAGCCCACTGCCCTGTATAAGGGATATCCCGGTCCTCATCTTCAGAGGTTGATGACCCATATATAAGTGCAGGCATTTCCTCTTCGTCATCCTCATCTATCCTTGGAAACAGGCTGGCGGCCATTGAGGGAAACGGGCCGGCAGCCATCTTGGAACTGGGGCTGGTAGCCATCTTGGAACTGGGGCTGGTAGCCATCTTCGAACTGGGGCTGGTGGCCAACTTGGGATCAGCCATCTTGGGACACGGGCTGGAGGCCATCTTGGGACACGGGCTGGAGGCCATCTTGGGACACGGGCTGGAGGCCATCTTGGGACTGTGGAAGGAGGCCATCTTGGCCTGGGAAGAGGGAGCTATCTTTGGAGGAGATGTGGGTGTCCTCATGGTCTGGGCAGAAGGTTTGACAGTCTGGAGTACCTGGAAAAGATGTTTCCCATACAAGGGTTCTTCCTGGTCCAATCGACGGAATTGGACGGACCCCAGTTTTCCCTCCAGTATCCTCCTGTTCCATACATCTTCCTCTGAAGCTAACTCTTCCAACAAGGAGGTCAGCAGTTTTGTCTCTGTTGCCCATCTTATGGGAACAGAAGGTGCTGTGTAATGGCTGGTCATTGTTGGGCGAGGTATTCTGTAACGATTACTCCCAGACTAGTTAGGAAAGATAATGATGTTTATTTGAATAACAAAATAGGAGAATGTTAAATGTACTGTACCAAAAACCAGGCATTCAGACAGGCAGAGGTCCATAAACAAATCCAGGTAATGTTCAAAATCCAGGTAATCAGACAGGCAGAGTTTGGTACACTAAACAGGTTCTCAGACAGGCAGAATGATCGGAAACAAGTCAGAACAGATTAAGCAAAGGTACAGAGGATAATCCAAGACAAAATACGTAATACACAATGCAAGGGTCAGGCCAGAATAACAATCCAAGAATTGTATGCTCAGTAGGAAGAAAATGAATTACTTACAATACCTCGCGAAGAGGCAATGGTGTGTGTAAGCCTTAAATACAGACTGGGTGAGAGCAGGTGTACAGAATTTGGGTGATTGACTCCGAGTTATGGGAATTGTAGTTCTGAGCAGTCTAGGATAGGGAAGCTGTAGTTCTCAGGGAAGGGGAACTGGGGAATGTTAAAGATGTGTTCCGAGTTTTGCCGACCAGCTACATTGTTGCTCCAGGTTGGTTGTGGAATTTGAAAGACAACCGTTTATCTCGCCCCTCGGATTGAGCCCTGCCAATGGTGAGTTCCCAGACCCAACATCTTGATATGGGTTTGGCTTGTCAGGCTATGGCAAATGCTTTTTTGTGGAAAAGATAAGTTTTGGAATATTGGATTGTATGAGTTTGACAATAGACTAGTGTAGACTTCACCGGAAAACACAGAGGTATGTGCAGTGGCTGATTTATCACCATTTATTGGCATTTCTTTCACATCTACTATGGTCAGGTTCGCTGTGTTCACTCTTAAGCAATTACTGCACATGGCCATGCACTAGTAATGACATTTCAAACATGTTAAGAGGCTAAAAGCACGTTTTAAAACTTGCCCTGTAAATGCGTAAAGGGTGCAAACTGGAGCAGGAGGATAACACAGTTTTCGCAATACGAGTTATTCTTGCTACTGACAGCACTCCAGATATCCAAACAACAGAGCTAGCTAAGTTTTGAAATTGCCCAGAATTCTCCTTTAAGCTAAAAAAGTAAAGTAATATTTGAATATCTATTTGTGTCTTGTAAAAAACTAGTATTGAAGGAATTTGAAAAATTAAAAGCTGTATGTTACTAGTCTGATGATGAACCAATGTATGTCTTAATGACTTATCGATCATCTTGATGTATGATATCCACCTCCCTCTTTGACAAGCAGAAAGCTTATATCATAGGAATGCAGGAGCCAGCTAATTTACACCTTATGAAGTAATTTCCCTCTATAGTTTTTTTAAGTTATATAGTTTTTTATATGGTCATCAAAATGTATTAATTCCCACAAGACAAAATAATTGTAACATCAAAGTTGATTCAGAGTGGCTAGGGTGTTTCTATCAATTATAAGAAACTCAGAAATTCACATGGTCTGTTCTCGCTTTAAATATAACTATAAATCAGCCCTTCCATCCAAACGCTTTAAATGCTATTGCCAAATTAAATCGTAAAGATTAACATCATCCATCAATTATCCTGATTCAAATACCTACCGTCACCCACTCCCATATGTAGACCTGCCCTTTGTTTTCTTTTTCACCATCCAGTAGGTGTCACACTGCTATTCATCTTTAAGCCTTACCAAGTCAATGCAGTGATTCCCTGTTCCAAATTATTGTACTACTGTGTGCTGGAATAGAGAATTGGCACGAGACTAAAAAAACACTTAGTAGTACAATAATCCATAAGGTACCGATTGTCAACACGTCCCTAATAAAGGGAGGGTGGCAATCAGCCCCAGGTGTGGCAGAGGGAACAGGTGCTCAGGATCAGTGCTGATGGGACTGGTGCTCTGGGACTGGTGCCTTCAGGAGTGGAGGGAAAACAGGAACTGGTGCTTGGGAACATGATGAAGACACACAACATAAAGACAGACCAAACACACACACACAAGGGGGCCAGGATCAGGGGAAAGGAACACAAGGAAAGGGGAAATAGGTTCAAGGGGGTGAGTTAGCATTTTATCTCATATATTTTGTTACCCCTATTGAGAAATAAATACTTTTAAATCTAAAAACATTGTTCTTGTGAATTGACAATACCTCTAGAATGATTTGTAAGACCTCTTGCAGATAGGCAACAGCATGCTACTATCGATACAGAAACGCTCACCAAGTGAGTGCGTGTCGCTGTCTTTTGTCGCTTGCTTTTTATCTAAAAGAGGAACAGAAAACAGCGCTCGAAATTCTTTGCAAGAAGAACGTATTTGCTGTTTTTCTGAGCGGATACAGCAAGAGTTTAATCTACCAGATGACTCCGCTGTTGTTGTAACTGGTCGTAGTGTTATCAAATTGTATGCAGTGAGATTTTCAAAAGCATGCTTGGTGCCGCCCCTCGAGTTGGACCATTTTCATCCCTCAATGCCAGCCCCCCTAATCTTTCGGATTTGGGTTTGAATTTCCAGGCTAGTATATAATTATTTTTTGTAGTATTCTACAAAACAAATGTGTTAAAAAAGGGATTTAACACAACCTACAAAAAACAACAAATTTACTTACCCATAGGATATCTGCTATTCAGTCCAAAGATCTGTGACTTCTTGGTTAGAATTTGGACCTCTAGGATTGGTGGTGTTTAAAAATGAAGGGGAGTGACAACAGTATACAGTTCTGTTTGGATGTAGTATTCGTCAAACGAGGACGGAAAAGCTGCAGTTTGATTAAGTGAAACTGTGGGGCAGTGGTAAAGCAAAGGTCTTCTAACTGCAAGGTCCTTGGTTCAAGTCTACTCAAATGAAAATGTTTTTTTAATACTCACATGGAATAAAAAAATCTATTGCATTGATATGATTCTGGTAATTTTGAAATAATTCATATAGTATATGATTTCATAAGTTTAAATATATATTTTAATATACTAGATTGTTATCAATAGATGTTTTACTCGGATGACCCTTGTAGAATTTGAAGCTGGCACTGTATTTCCCAAACCTCTTCTGGAGACCTCCAGCTATCTAACAATATTGTTTTTGCCCTGTACTAGCTTACCTTATCAAGCAGTTAAGGCTTCATAATTGGTAGACAAGTTGATTCAGGTGTGCTAGCTCTGGGATACATCCACCACTGGCCGAAACAATCAGTTTGTCTTTATATATACATAACATCAGCCACTCTGGCACCCAGTGAGAATCAAACCCTCAACCTTGGCAGGAAGACCATCATGCTCCTACCAAGTGAGCTACGGTATACTGAGACTTTAATCATGCTTTGAATTGAAGGCTACAGATCTTGACTCAACAATATTACTTATCAAAAAACAGTTGTTGTCACTGTTGTAAAATATATTTTTAGAAGAATTTGACCCTGGAATCATTAAAAAATAAAAATTTAACAATTTTGGTGGGGATTGAACAGATCTAACCACTGGTTGCTTAAAGATACAGTCCACAGTTTTCATAATTGCAAAACAATGTTTTAAGCACCCCCATTTTAGTCAAGAACTGAAGTATATTGTTTATATTACATATGCACAATCTAAGTAGAATCATCATCTTACCGTAGGTAGTTTGAAACCTGATGTGTTCTCAAGGCTATTGCAGGCATTTCATTACCAAGCGTCAGGCAGGGAATTCCCAACAAATGTGTAGCGTATGGTTTTCCAAAGTAGAGTCCCGTTGACTGAGCTGTCAATCAAACAGAGCTATACGGTGACATCTAATGAGTTTCCAGGGTGAGCACAACCAGAAGCGTCATGCACCTATTCCCGTTGTTATGGGAAATCACTTAACGCTCAAAGGAAACACAAACTTAATGCAATGTTTGCTACTTAATATTAAAATTAATTTAAAATGTAAAAATATTCCTTAAAAATCAATGTTTGATATTTGATTAAGATTATATATTGCGGCTGTTAGAAGGTACTATGGAGAGTATACTGATGCACATTGAGATGAATATCTCAATAATTTAGAAGCTATTTCAAAAAGGATGCTTATTTAACTTTAAAATATTCCTTAAATATCAATAGTTAATATCTTATGAATTCATGTCATTCAGCTGTTAGATGGTACCATTGAGATTATACTGATTTATTTTGAGATTAATATCTCAACACTTGAGAAAGCTTTTTTTTTTCAAAAAAGGTGTATTTTAGCATTAATATATTCCTGAAAAATGAACAGTATACTTGAGGAAAATCCTGTCTTGCGGCTCTTAGAGTGTACTAATAGAGAGTATATGTGACGTCCTCGACCCGCAGGACCACTACCCATCATCACCAGTTACAACCGAATCAGGATTCCCAAGACTCTGGCTCATGCGAACGCACCCCACCTATGCGCTCGCAATCCCCGGAGTATTAAACACCTGTGTTCCTCCATACATAACACCTGATTAGTCAGCCCAGTCTTTGTGAGGTATTGATTGTTCTAAGCATTACTAAGCCTGATTTACTCCATGCCTGTTTGCTCCTGTGTATGACCTAGCTTTGTTACTGTTCTCGTTTTTGGATCTCCCTTTGTACCTTTGCCTGTGCCCAGTCGTGAATTACCCTGCCTGCCTTTTGATGCCCGATTTAAACCTTCTGAATCTGTGCCTCTTTACTGAGATTGCTGTGTACCGGACCTGCTTGTTTATACTACTGAGTAAAGCCTAACATTATTTATTTGAACTTTGGGTCTGTGTTGGATTCCTTACAGTATACTGATTCATTTTGAGGTTAATATCTCAACAATTGAGAAAGATATATCAAAAAGGGTGCTTTTATAGATTTAAAATATTCCTTAAAATTCAACAGTTAATTTTGATGCAAATCATGTCAGCTGTTAGATGGTACCATGTAGAGTAGCCCTATACAGATGCATTTTGAGATTAATATCTCCAAAACTGAGAAAACTATTTAAAGTAGGGTGCTTTATAGCTTTAAAATATTCCTTAAATATGAACAGTTGATATTTGATGAAAATCATGCATTGTGGCTGATAGGTGGCATTATGAAGAGTGTACTGATGCACTTTGGGATAAATATCTCAATATTTAAAAAAGCTACAGAAAAAATGAAATATGTAATCTCTCCCATATTAACTGAAGCTCTGGGTGATGCACTTTTACTCTGGTTCCTGACTACTCTGTTCACCGATAGCTACAGTATTTATTGTCCGACAATCGGCATTAGGCACGGCCGAAGACGTTGTGTCATAACCGTGGAGCATGCAAATATATGAATGTTGGAATATAAAAGTTTACCGCGGTCATTTGTTATTGTATAAAGGCAGGGGCGGACTGGCCATCTGGAGGTTCATGGGTTTTCCCAGCCGAAAGCGCCATCATATTTTAATTTGATGGGCGGTTGGCGAGTCACAGTCCTGCGAAATTAAGAGAGAGAGTTCCTTGGTCATCTCTATATTTAGACAAACTAGGGAGAAACCGAGAGGATGAGTGACGGACGCGGGGAGCGACAGATACAGCATGCGTGTGCCAACGGACAGTGCCACGACAATGCCGGCACACGCCCCCCCCGCTCCATCCCAAAGTCCCAGGCTATACTTTTGTCCCAGTACATGTTTAAAGGTCTGCGATCCCTCGCCGGGATAAATGGTTGATGATGTGCGTGTAAAGTATGACAAAGATATAGATATATATGAAGAGCTTTTTTCCAAAACGCGATAAACGCCATTTTAAAAAAAAACAGTTTGTCATGTAATTTTGCTGTGTAGTGAAACTACTCATTGCTCCATGAATGTTTCATGCCAAATCGCTATATTTCCTTGTTTAAAATGTAGTGCAACATGCAGTTCCTATCCAAACCACGATAAGCGCCAAACCTATTTTTAAACTAAACGCGATACATCCTCTCGACTAATCAGAAGTGAGCGTTC
>JACXGM010029400.1:0-13682 GCA_016801145.1 Umbra pygmaea
ATATATATATATATATATATATATATATATATATATATATATATATATATATATATATATATATATATATATATATATATATATAATTATACTGGGTCACGTTAGATAATTCTGATGCTAGTACTATTCTGTGCTTCAGTGAATTCACTGCTTACTGTTTACATGTGTAGACTTTCATTAATATAGTAGTATTCTGTGATCACTGCTTACTGTTTACCTGTACAGACGATTATAAATATATTAGTACTCTGTGGTCACTGCCTACTGTTTATATGTACTGACGTTTATCAATATAGTAGTATTCTGTGGTCACTGCCTACTGTTTACATGCACAGACGTCGATAAATATAGTAGTTTTCTGTGGTCACTTCCTACTGTTTACATGCACAGACTTTTATAAATTTAGTGGTATTATGTTGTCACTGCTTACTGTTTACTTGTTCAGACTTTTATAAATATAGTACTATACTGTGATCACTGCCTACTGTTTACATGTATACATTATGCTTGATTCTCTATTCACACTCTTATCATATGGTTATTGACAGAGAGAGCGTCTATTTCCTTTTGCACATCCTTACGTTTTATATTTTAAGAATGTTTTATTCCATTATTGGAGTTGGACTTGGGCCACAAGATTTTTAGGGTACTTGAAATAACAAAAAGTAAAAAGGGCTGCAAGAAAGGCTTCATTGTTATTCTGTGATGATTCACTCCCAGAACAGGTTAATAATAATAATAAATGTTTATTCTGTACAAGAATAGATGTAAGGTACATGTATATGGCAGGATACAATAAATGCAATCCAAGAATAGAATGCTCAGTAAGAAGAAATAATACTCACAATACCTCGCGAAGAGGCAATGGTGTGTGTAAACCTTGTATACAGACTGGGTGAGAGCAGGTGTTCAGAATTTGGGTGATTGAGTCCGACTGATGGGAATTGTAGTTCTTGGAAAGGGAAGCTGTAATCCTCAGGGAAGAGGAACTGGGGAACATTACAGAACCCCCCCTAAGGCGCAGCTCCCGAGGCGCCAAACAGCGGACACGCCACCGGACACCAGGTGGCAGAAGACCCAGGCAGGAGACTGTAGCGGCAGAAACCAGGCCGGCGGAGGCACTCCAGGGCGAAGCAGACGAGCAGACCAGGCAGGCAGAGGGGGGGCCGGCAGGCCGGATGGCAAAGGCAGCAACCACGGACCAGAAGCCGGAGGCTCGGCAAGGTAAGGCAGAAGCGAAGGTCCAGAGAGCGGAGGCAACAGCTGCGGTCCGGAAGGCGAAGGCAGCAGCGGCGGTCCGGAAGGTGGAGGCAGCAGCGTCTGTCCGGAAGGCAGAGGGTCGGCAGAGCAAGGCAGGAGCGGCACAGAAGCCGGAACAGGGATCAGGACAGACACAGAACCACAAACACACAGACCGACAGACACAGAGAAAGACACCGGCTCAGGGACACTGGCAGACGACGACACCGGCACGGGGACCGGGGCAGGCATGGGGACCGGGGCAGGCACGGGCTCTGGGGCAGGCACAGGCTCTGGGGCAGGCATGGGCTCTGTGGCAGGCATGGGCACAGGGACTGGAGGAGAAACAAGGGAAGGCTCTGGCTCAGGAAAAAAGGCAGGTCCGGGGACAAGGCAAGGCTCAGGCTCTGGGACAAGGCAAGGCTCAGGCTCGGGGACAAGGCAATACTCAGGCTCGACTGATGGTGGTGTAGCAACCTCTGGTGGCCGAGGTGGAGCGGAAGCTACCTCTGGTGGTCAAGGAGGAGCTAGAGCGACCTCTGGTGGTCGAGGAGGAGCAGGAGTGACCTCTGGTGGTCAAGGAGGAGCTAGAGCGACCTCTGGTGGTCGAGGAGGAGCGGGAGTGACCTCTGGTGGTCGAGACAGGGGAACTTTGGCCACCTCTGCTGGTCGGGGAACTTGGGCGGCCTCTGGTGGCTGTGGAGCAGGAACAGCGGCCTCTGGTGGCCGTGGAGCGGGAACAGCGGCCTCTTGTGACCGGGAGACTCGGGCGACCTCTACTGGTTGGGGAATTCGGGCGACCTCTGGCGGTCTGGGTGTGGTGGAGACCTCTGGCGGTCTGGGCGTGGTGGAGACATTTCCTACCCGACCTATAGACATCCGAACCTGTGCTCTCAGAGTTCTGACAGGACATTGAGGGCCCCCGAAGGAAGATTGAGGTTCTTGATGGGCCACTGCGGCTTCCAACCAGGTCAGTAGATGAGGGGATCGGGGGTGAGCATCCGCTGCAATAGGAACGTCTCAGCCTCCGCCTTGAGTGACCCAAAACCGGCTCTCCATGAAAAGAACTGGCGAACCAGCTCTGGATGGTCACTGAGCGCTTGGCTGCTTTGGTTCATCCACTCGCGATAGTCTCCATCCACTGCTGGGTCTCTCCCCAACACAGTAGAGATGGTGTCTATCTTGGAACCGGGCCAGTGGCCACCTTGGGATCCGCTAACGTAGGACTGGGACTGGTGGCCATCTTGGAACTGGGGCCGGTGGCCATCTTAGGATCGACCATCTTGGAACTAGGGCTAGTGGCTATCTTGGAACTGGGGCTGGTGGCCATCTTGGAACTGGGGCTGGTGGCCATCTTGGAACTGGGGCTGGTGGCCATCTTGGAACTGGGGCTGGTGGCCATCTTGGAACTGGGGCTGGTGGCCATCTTGGAACTGGGGCTGGTAGCCATCTTGGAACTGGGGCTGGTAGCCATCTTGGAACTGGGGCTGGTAGCCCTCTTGAGACTCAGACGTGAGGCCATTTTTATGAGTTTCGAAATGGGCAGGAGCCTCGAAGCCTCTACGAGGGAGGACATTGTCGCCATCCACAGCCTCCCTGACCAAAAAGTCTTCATAGGAGGCTTCATATAAATCCCACTGTGGGTCTTCCCCCGAGTAACAGGCCTCCCAGAAGGCCAGTACAACCTGAGCCCCAAGAGGAACTGGGGAACGTTACATATTCCTTATGACCTTTCACTCAAAATATTCACTGAAAATCAAACCTAATTGAAGTCAAATTGAAATATAAGTGAAAGAAATAAATTAATATTTTTTAGTATTATGCCACAATTTTTGGCACACCTATACATTCTTATGAGCAAACTCAGCGGAAGTACATTGACATTCATATTTACGTTTTCCCTGAGTGAGTTAAAACCATAGATTGCATAATTAAGGTTAAAACACTTAAATGTAATTGGGCCACATGTCATCAATACTCCACTGAGATATAACACTTATTCTCTCTAGAGAATATGCACGTACAGTATGAATAGCATATTACACATCCAGGCCAAAACAGGGGGGTTAAAATAGAATTTGATGAATTTAATGAATTTATTATTTGCAAAAGTCCCAGATACAGTATACAGGGGAGGGTGTAGTGGGAGACTGGTAGTAAAAATTTGCAGATTGAGCCCATATCTGCATATCACTCTGCCAATTTTTGGCAGCATTCATATAAGCTACCAAAGGCCTGAAGCAAAGCTCTACTAGACCTTTCCCCAAATTTGGATGGAAGTGTCTTGGAATCAAATGTCATATTACCTAAAATTTTTAGCATTTTATGTTATTCCTTTATATGACAAATGTTTCCCTAAACCATACATTTTTAATATATAAAATTGAAAAAACAGAGTCTGAATGGCGTAGAGGGCTAAGTCACTGCATTGCAGGACAGTCTACATCATGTACATAATGGGCTAAGTCACTGCATTGCAGGACAGTCTACATCATGATAGTCAGTGGTTCGAACCTCACTATGGGTGCTCCGACATTCCACAGACCGGATAGGGGTTTTAGGAATTGAAAAGTGTTCTCCAGGCAGATCTGCCTTGGAAGCAGAAATCATTTGATTGGTTGATTCAAAACTGAGGGCGGACCCCACATGACATTGAAAATGTGCCTATGAGCATAGTTTTCTCAGTCTTTCTCAGTCTTTAATCATGTATAGGTAAACATAATGTTCGGTCCGCCCTGTTTGAATGAACCAATCAAATTATTTCTATGGGCAGATCTGCCTGGAGAACACTTTTCAATAACTAAAACTCCTATGAGCTTCCCCAGACCTCCAGCACGAGGCATAGTGCTGCCCGGGATTTGGGATAGATAAGTCGAATTATCTACCATGCCAAGTCTCTCTCCAGTGAGTCGTTGTGTGCAGATCGGGTGGCTGTAAATTCAGTTGGGAAAGTATAGTTGGTGAGTGTAATCATCCCGTGCATGATCTGACTAAAGGCTTCTGTGTTGGATGAGCAGTGTGAAAAGAATAAACGGCTAGGGCGACACGTGGTTGGATGAATCATGTGCGTGCCCCTCGTCATCCCGCATCTGTATGGAGTTGCAGAGCTGCTGACAAGGCAGGGTCAGTTGGAATTGGACAAGACCAATTGGGAGGAAAGAAAATTTGAGAAAAATCTACATACAGAAAAATAATAATAATAAAAAACATTGAATAACATCTCTATGCCATTATTTGCAATTATAAACAGTGCTGTCTTTGTTTTCTGTGGTTTTAGCCTTGGGGAGATTTTGTGTCACAAACCCAGCTGTGGAAACGTCAGCTTCAAAAACTGTGGATGTCCCTGATACAATAACCTACTTGTCTGCTTCACTATGTTGGGTTTTTCACCTAATGGGCCCTATTATAGAGATCTAAGCGCATGGCCTGAAGCGCATGGTGCAATTGCACTTTGGGCGTATCCAAATCCACTTTTGCTAGTTTGACAGCAGAGAAAAAGGGTCCATGCGCCGGGCGCATGTTCTAAAAGGGTTCTACTAAGTGTCTTCATTAATTCATGGGTGTGTTTTGGGTGTAACATGCAATAAACCAATCAGAGATTTATCTCCCATTCCCTTTAAGAGCCAGGTATGTTTGTACCTTTCGCGCATTGCTATTATAACGGCGGATTCGCACCGTAATATTTTTATTTGTAATCTTTTGCATTTTCGTGTGCTGCTGCGCTTTCCTGTGTGTGTGAAACAAGCATAGTGTGCACGCGCTGTGCCTATGCCATAGGTGCATTTGACTAATTTGCTGTTAAAATAACTATGACGTGCTGCGCCAATGACTTTAGACCAGGTTTTGGTTGGCCAATGGCCAAGTTGACTAGCCACCGGAAGGTTGGTGGTTCGATCCTCGGATCTTCCTGACCAAGTGTCGCGGTATCTGTGAGATAAGCCCAGCTGCTCCCGACGAGCTGGCTGGCGACTTGCGTGGCTGACACCGCCGTCGGTGTATGAATGAGTGAATGAATGGGTGAGTGTGAGGCACTGTAAAGTGCTTTGAGTGGCCATTGGTTAGATAAAGTGGACATGTCCAGGCTCTCTCAAAGCAATGGAAGTCCTGGTTGGCTGACATAAGGAAATTGGTGGAGCTCAAGAACAAAGGCAAGACGAAGGCACTTTTCAGATACCAGGGAGAAAGGCTATCTTACTTGAGGCTAGATAAACTGCATTTAATTTCTGGAAAGGTCAGATATTTTACAAATCAGAACCATGTGAAAGAGCCAGCTGATGACTATCTTACAGTAGTTGCAGTAGATAGATAGAGGGCTCTGACCTTCTCTTCAACTGAAGAAGAATGGCCTGGCATACTATGGACCTACATCCAAGTCCCATTGTTGATCCACAATGCAAAAAGCATGTGTCAGTCAATGTCATCATCCAGGACTTCAAAGTTGCCACCAGTAGACATGTGAGATTTTCATTTGATAAAAAGTGGCCAAGGACATACATTGCATTGTTCCTTAATTTCAAGCATATCCTCATACATTTGAGGTAGTGAAGGAAAGGCAAACATGTCTCCACAGCCGCTGGCAAGGATGATTCAAACGCAAGAAAAGTGAAATGTCAGAATGATGACGGGTGGTGATTCATTGACCATAGATGGTCTTTTCAAAGCAGAATCTGTGATTATTTATAACTGCGAAGATTTTGAGAAGAAACATCTTCCTTCGAAAGTGAAACCTTTGGGGTGAAAAGGAGTTGTGACATAAAATATGTAAGATGGACCCAGTTTTCAGTTGTGCAGCCAATGCCGAAAGAAGTGAACGTCCCAAAAAATCTGTAAAGTTTCCCCCTCCTGGCAGTTATAGGCTTGGTTCCAGCTGCCTCCCACTTCCTCTTTAATTTTGTCAACCTGAACCATTGATGGACTTACTAACCAATAGAGCGCCTGTTCCAATCCATCAACTCCACAGCTGTTTCCGTTTCATTCGTTAATGTTGTATTTATTTCACTGTGTTGATTTGATCACTTGTCGCATATTGTTTCATGTAAAGGTCTGTGTTAAAAAATGTGTTTATTTAGATTAAATGCCATTTAGTTCTTCATCTCCTTCACATTTGTCTCCTGTTATTCTCCACTACACTATGTATCATTACAAAATCCTCAAATGGTGTCAAAAGGTTCAAATGTTTTCAAAATCATCTTGCATTTAATACAACCTCCATTTGCCAAGATAAAAGCTCAGAGTTTTCACCTATTTGTGTAATGAGGTTGGAGAACACATGGTTCTGAGACCATTCCTCCATACAGAATCCGATTCTGAGGTCCACACTTGGTGACTCTCTACTTCAGCTCATCCCCCAAGTTTCCTATGTAGTTTATTTCTGGGGACTGGGATGGCATAACATTTATTCTGTGGTCAGGAAACCATTTTTGTGTTGATTGAAGCTTTGAATCATTTTCCTGTTGGAAGATCCAACCATGACCCAAACATGGCAGAGACAGTCAGGTTTAATTTACCACCTGCTGGTACTTCATGGAGCCCATGATGCTATGTATCCAGCACGTGCACAGACAGACCTCAGGGGGGGCTTGAGCCACTGCCCTTTTCCCCTCAGACTCAACAAGTGCCCTCTTGGTTGGTGTTATATATTTTTATAATATATATTTAAAATACTATAACATCGTATACCATTCACATTCATTAAAATGTAATTGTCAGACATTTAAGGACCTCATCCACCCCCTCTAAGAAATGGTTTGTTCCAACTTTACCTTCAGGCCAGGGAAGATAAAACCATTTCTCACACTGACAGGGTGAGTTGACTATTCAGTACTCAGCAATGCTTGACACCCACACACTTGTTTTTAGACATGAGTTACTGACTAGCTGGCCTTTTATCCTGTTTAACTTTTAAATTAGTAGCAAGCAATTTACTATGTGTGCTAAAATAAATATATTATTCAATCCACAGCAGAACATAGCTTGCGACGTGCAGAAAGCATCGCTGTGTGTACCATATCGCGCTGAAAACTGTGGTATTATTCTATGTAATATGTGGTCATCTCTGATGACCCATGCATTTAGAAATGGATAGGATAGATATAAATAAGAACCCAATGGATAGGAATCGGTATGTATGGTTGTTGTGTATAGGGGGAGTCAAATTACGGTAACACCTAGCGAAAGGTAAAAGGTTAAGCTAATGTTCCAGGCTTACAATAACAAGTATCGTTTCTAGATAACAGTTGACTCACACTTGTTATTTCAAGATAACACGACAAAAACAACAAACAGTGGGCTTTTCTCAGCTGATCTGTGTAGCTATCTTCATTAACTAGCTCTACTGAGCTCAATTTTAAGAGCTGAAACATACGTTGTAAATCACTTTTAAGCTTATAGCTAACCTCCTCTTAACATTGGTGTATACAACTCATAATGTATGGTTTCTGGTGAATGTGACTTACTGTACTGTTAAAGTTATACAGTATAGCTAGCAAATCCCTGGCTTCTCTAGAATTTGTTTATTCCATATGCTACAAACTGTTGTTAAGATGTCAAAATAACTTGTGCATTTACCATCCCTGCCTTTGCCTAGCCTACTATGCAGAAAGTGCTGCCAGCCAGTCAGAGGCAGTTAGTGAGAAAGAAATTGCTGCTTTTCTATTTTTGTTAAGTTTTGGATAGGTGTACAAGTTGAAGAGAGCACAATGTCAAAACCATAGAAATGGAAAGTATAGAAAGGCCATTCCAATTGAAATCAATGTAGCAAAATGGTCAGAGCGGCAGCCATTTTTATGTGTACCATTCCATTGCAAAGATCTAGCAGCCTATTTCCGCATTAAACCGATTCTCGTGTTGTCATCGTGACAACTAACAACAATCACCATTTCGTTGTGTACTAATCGAATGACCATGCCAAGCAGTTCAATTGCCTTTCGATCCATTCTATTTCTATGGTCAAAACAAAATCAGATTTTTTACTTGAGCCCCTGCCCCCCAAATTATCTGTGCACGACCCTGCTACATTACTTTTGGTCTCATCTGACGATAGAACTGGGTGGATGTTTAATGAAATTAAAGGCATTGTTATAGCAACCCTCCTAAACAGCGTTGGATTATGTACTGTAGGTGGTGTCGGATCTTAGTCTTTCTGACCCCACGACCCAACCAACATCTGATATTCTCCAGCTTTGACCCTTGGAGTATCTTTGGCCACTCAAAACATCTTCCTCACTCTGCGTGGAGTCAATATAGACACACATTCTCTTTCAGGCTGATTGTTTATATTTCTAGCTTTTTGAACTTCCCTATGTATTGCGCTGAAAATAGAAATGGGAATTTTCAACCATTGAGCTATTTTCTTATAGCCAATTCCTGATTTGTGCAGCTAAAAACGTTTTCTCACACGTCATTACTGTATTCTATGGGAATTCAGCCTTTGTATCACCTCTGACTTATACACCAGTGAAACAGGAAGTCATGGCTTAGCAATATTCCTTCTCACTCAATAAAATAAACAAGAATTGTAATTTATTTAAGTTAGATTTTGCTTACAATAATTTCTAGGTGTGCAAAGAATTGTGGCACATATTTTTAGGAGAATAATATATAAAAACGTTTTTTACATTCATTTTTTCAGTCATTTTATTTAAATTCTAGTTTCTTTTTCTGTGAATAATTTCAATGAAAGCTTAAGAGGATAAACAACAAAGACCATTTTTTATAGCCCATTTTGCTCTTATTTACCAAGGCTGTCAACATTATGGGAGGCCATTGTGTCTGCAATACTTCCTACAGCAACTCTATGGTAACAAGGACCCTTTCAGTGTTCCCTAACCAGCCCCGCTGCTTTAACAGTACAGCAAGTGTGTTAAAGAAATGAGGTTGAGAAAGAGAAAGATTTATGGAGTGAGGGAGAGAGAGGGAAAGGGGAAACAAAGGGAGGAAGAGAGACATAATGCCTAACGTCTTCACCATCAATCTCTCACCCTCCTTGGCAAGCAGTAGAGGCAGCATCATATGCTGGGTGACAGCTCCCATTCATTTCTGGGTGTCCCTTCCGAATTCCCTCACCTCAGCAAAAAAAACTTGCAGCCCACAGAGAAACAAACATAATGCTCCACTTTCAGTTGAGCTGATGTCTATGTCTTAATCGATTGTTATCTACAGATCATTTCCTCTAAGAACACAGAATCCCAAGGGATTGATGTGGGAAAATGCCATTCTTATCCGTTATATATAAACTCTTGACCTTATATTTCAGTCTTTCAACAGAATAGACTCTGGGGTGCCCTTAATACGCCTTCAGTGAAATGGGCCCGTTTAACTCCCCAACAAGTCAATTGTAATTTTTCATTTTTTTTTATTAAAGTGGAATTTATATTCTCAAGGCACCACTGGAAAAGCTACAAATGTATATTTTCTTGATTGGCCAATATGCTAAATTCATACAGTGCAGCCAGGAAAGTATTCACAATGCTACACTTTTTCCACATTTTGCTATGTTACACCCATATACTGTATGATGTATATTAATGGACAAAGCCTCCGGTTCGGCAAAGTGAAGCAAATGTGGAAGTTCCTTAAACATGCATTCTATCTGAATTCCAGCTGGGGGCGACACGTGCGGTTGCAAAAGGATGTGGGTTTCTGTAGAAGTCTATGAGAAAGTGACCCCACTTCTCACTTGATTTATTACCTCAGTAAACATTTTTATAATGAGTTTATGTTCTCAATCGCTAGATTTAAGTCTTCTGCAATATAGAATGATGTTTATTTTTTTAATTATGGTCTCGTTGATTTTAAAATTGGTGATAAAGCAGGGGGTGATTTAGGTTGTGGCTATGGCGTTATGTTGTACGACAAGACATTCACAGGAGGAAGCAGTTCATTTTTTCCGGTAAGTAATGTTACATTTTGTTTTACATTTTGTATTAATACTGTTTTTTGATAGCCGACATTAGCACACCAGTTAATATCAGTTAGCTAGCTAGATTACTCCTCCCTCTAGTTTAAAATCGTCACATCCGCAACCAAGATGGCTGCGCCAGTAAGGGCAAACTCAACGACTCATAGCAGATCTCCACAAACCACTGGGTGACGTCACACATGTTCTGTCCATTAAAGCATAACTTTTGGCAAAATGCAACCTAATGTCTTTTTTTTATGTACCTATGAGTCAAACTTTCGTTTATAACGCGGAAACGCCACTTTTAAGATTTTTATTATTTTTGGTTTTAGTCAAATTGCCTTTTGAACAGGAGTGATTGGGGCACTAATATGATATCATCAAAATCGCTATTCTTAAAACACTAAGAAGGCTCGAGACAACATGAAACATTGCTTGAAGTATCACCAGGGGCTGTAACCATGAACTCGAGCATTGAGAACATTGTTTGTTTACACAGAGTTTATTAAAAGAAAGGTTTTGTACAACTCAAAAAAGAGACTAGTAGCGACGTTCAGGGAAAACATGCAAAACAACCAACACCCTGGGCTAAACAACCTGTGCCCTATATACCAGTCTTAACGAGATTAACAGAAAGCACCTGTCACAAAACATAAAGAAGGCTAGAGCGGAGTCCTAACTCCGCATACATAATAGGGGCAAACTAATATTCTGGAGAATGAGAGCATCGCTTGCTGTCAGGGAGAGAGGCAGGTGTGACAGAGCCCCCTGTCGAAGGCACGGCTCCAGCCACGCAGGGAGTAGGGAGAGATCAAGGCTATCCCCTTGAACGAGGACCGGGGTGATCAGGGCGCAGGCAAAGGAATTCCCGGCACAGGGAAGGGTCCAAGATGTAACCGGCGGGCACCCAGCTGCGCTCCTCCGGTCCATAACCCTCCCAGTCCACGTAGTACTGCAGGGGCCCGGAACGCCTCCGGGAGTCCAGAAGGCAGCGTACGGAATACGCAAACTCCCCATCGACAACCAGAAGAGGAGGAGGCATCCTGTCTGCATCTCTCCTCTCCAGAGGACCCTGAACCACTGGCCTGAGAAGGGACACATGAAACGTGGGTGAGACACGCATATGACGGGGAAGTTGGAGAGTATAGGACACCTCATTAATCCGGTGGATCACAGGAAAAGGGCTGAGGAAACTGGGAGAGAGTTTCCGACATGGGATAGTGATAGGCAGGTTGCGGGTGGACACCCAGACTCTGTCCCCAGGCTGGAACACGGGTGCATCCTTCCTGCGTCTATCTGCCTGGATCTTGTGCCGACGCACAGCGCGCTGTAGGCGAGTGTGCGCTGCAGACCACAGGGCCTCCGCCCGTTTGAACCAGTCATCCACTGCAGGTATGTCATCTGTGCTGGGGTGCCAGGGAACCAGGGAGGGCTGAAAGCCTAAGACAAACTGAAAGGGGGTCAAGTTAGTGGAGGAGTGGCGGAGGGAGTTCTGGGCATATTCCGTCCAGGGTAGGATGTCCGCCCAGTCCCCAGGCTGGTCCCTGCAGAAAGATCGTAAAACCTCCCTATCTCCTGATTGACCCTCTCCGTCTGCCCATTGGATTGTGGGTGATGACCTGACGTGAGGCTCACCGGGATACCCAACCTGTCCATGAACGACCTCCAGACCCTGGAGGTGAATTGGGATCCTCTGTCCGAGACTTTGTCTTCTGGGAGTCCGTAGTTCCTGAACACAGTAGTAAACAGGGCTTCAGCCATCTGGAACGCTGTGGGTAGGATGGGAAAGGGAACCAGTTTACATGCTTTGGAGAACCTGTCCACTATCACCAGAACGGTGGTTTGGCCCTTGGACTCTGGCAGATCTGTGATGTAATCTATGGATAGGTGGGACCAAGGCCGCTGGGGTATTGGGAGAGGGTGCAGCTTACCAAAGGGCAGGTAGTTCGGGCTGGTACACTGTGCACACGTTGAGCAAGAAGCCATGTATCGCTGAACGTCCTGCTCCATGGAAGGCCACCAGTATTTCTCCCTAATGGTTTGGAGGGTACATTAGGTACCTGGGTGACCGGACGCCAGCAACGTGTGGACCCAAACCAGAAGACAGTCCCTGAAAGCAGGAGGCACATAGACAAGACCAGGAGGACAGTTAGGAGGGGGGGTTGGCTTCCTGATGGCGCTGGATCTCCCTGTCCAGCCCCTTGAATGGGAGCAACATGATGCGGTTCCGAGTCGCACATGCACGAAAGCGCGTCGGCTTTGGTGTTCTTGGACCCGGGTCTGTAAGATATTATGTAGTCAAAACGGGTCAAGGATAGGGCCCATCTCGCCTGTCTGGGGTTGAGCCTTCTCGCTGTCCGGAGGTACTCCAGATTACGATGGTCCGTTGACACTAGAAATGGGTGTGCTGCTCCCTCCAACCAGTGCCCAGTGCCTCCATCTCTTAAGTGCGTCCACCACCGCCAGCAACTCCCTTTCCCCCACTAGGGGTGTCACGATACCAAAAATTCAGTAGTCGTTGCCAATACCAGTAAAATTACACGATTCTCGATGCCGATCCCGATACCACGGTAAAAAAGGATTTTCTAAGATTCCAACTACTTGAACTTGAAACATTTATTAAAACACTTGAAAAATATGATGACAAGCTATAAAAACATGTGCAATATAGCATAGAACAACATAGTAAAGTCCAATTATTGCTCACAGTGCAACAACTACTCCCCAGACACATTCCAGATAGCTTTTCAAAAGGTATTGCACAAAAACAACAAGAGTGCAAAACAAAACAGTGGATATAGCTGTGCAGCCATTCAGCTAACAAGATAAACATGATTTTTTTCACAACATTGCGCACAATTTCTTGGCTAGTTCAAGGTTTTTGTAGAGCAAAAGTAGCATGTCAACATGGTCTTGGGTAAGTCGCGAATGACTTTTGATCTATGCAATATCCACATTTACCACCAGCATCCTTAATGTAGCTAGCATTACACAGGATTCTGTGCATTTATTATATATTTAATCAATACAGATGCAAATTTAAATGTTCTTATTAAAATATTAAAAGTTAGTAAATATGACACACTTTCTAATATAGTTTAGTGGCATATTTTCGAAATGTGAAATGTTTCCATATTTGTTAAGCGATGTTTATCGCGTTGAATCAAGCGCTATTACTTTGAAGGCGAAACTACGAAAGGCTAGGAATCCACTAAAGAAGCTGGCTCCCTAAAGCTAGCTTCACACTGGAGCGAATTATTGTGTAATGTGTTAGGCATTGGTCCCATACGGCTGTATTCTATTGGATAATGAAAGCTTTGAATCGTATGTTCTTATCAGTTTACAATAGAGCTCAACAGTCCCGCCCCTCGTCCGAGAGAGCTAGGGTTCCGGAAGTAAATTTCCCATTCATTTCTCCCGTTGACTTCTGGAAAAATCTGTATATAAGGAGTTTTAGACCATGCCTTAGGCTAACCAGCTACGACGTGACTCATAAGCATACAAAATATAATTTCGAGTGAAAAAATGAACCGCAAATCCCAAA
>JACXGM010029402.1:0-13680 GCA_016801145.1 Umbra pygmaea
GTGTATAACCAGCCCGTAACTGTCCTGTTTGTTCTGTCCGGGTGTATAACCAGCCCGTAACTGTCCTGTTTGTTCTGTCCGGGTGTATAACCAGCCCGTAACTGTCCTGTTTGTTCTGTCCGGGTGTATAACCAGCCCGTAACTGTCCTGTTTGTTCTGTCCAGGTGTATACGGTAGTGGATGAGATGTTCCTGGCAGGGGAGATTAGAGAGACCAGTCAGACCAAGGTCCTCAAACAGCTGCTGATGCTGCAGTCACTTGAGTAGAACTGAGCAGCCATCTTTAAATGTCCATCAGCCGCTGCCGTCCGTATCACTCTGGAAAGGATGTCTTCGCTGAAAATTCACATAGAAATGCACGGTGTGGAACAGACATTTTCTGCCTGACAGAATTGAAACAAGTCAGCTCCATATGCTACATTTCTATCTGCAAACAATGAGAAACACCAGATTATGCCCTGTAAAGGCTGTTTTCTGTTAAATCAATTTATATAACAATCAGAAGTTCCTTCAATGTCATTAAATTAAATCACCCATATTAGTATATTTGCCGCGCAGCAAAGCACTGTACAGAAAACACTGAAAGGTTTCATGTCCATGACTCTTAAACTGTAGGCTATACTTAAGCCTATACCAGCGGAAAGGATGACAGAAATACACTGTTCTGGCAACCCCAGAGTGACACTACAGTAGCTAACAAGCACCATAAAGCCCTTATAGCCTGGCTGTGATCTCTGGTCTACTGAACTTCACACTGTCTGTCTGGGAGACCCACAGTTGCTGCTGTATTATATATATTGACCTCTGGTGGTGGATCAAGGTTCAGTGGAGTGTACTTACTCTGAGAGCTATGGAGAGGGCTAGTAATGGAAACCTGGACAATGTTGAATCTGTCCTCTGGGGTATTAAACAGATTGAGGTTATTCAGCCTTAAATTTGTCAAATATTAGGTTTGATCACTCCAGCGATTACATTTCATGTCAGCTAAATTAAGTAATATTTACACTTAACATAATGTATGGTGCTTGTTGGCTAGTTACCCCCAGACATTTACTACACACATGTACTTGAGATAAATAAAACCAACAACAGGAATCTAGTTAATAAAAATTTAGTTATTTTACCTACAGCAGTAAGGTGATGTTTTTGTATTGTGTGTTTAATACTGTGTATTTTCTGTGTAAGTGTGTGAAAACATTGTGCATTCCAGTCCAGTCACTAGCTGTGTCTGTTTGAATTAATGGGCATTTCATTGTTTCCTGGACACCTCAATAAGACAATGTCAACCAGAGGCCAAATCAAATGACCACAACTCCCAGAAGCCATTTCTCTAATGGGTATTTGGCAACACCTTGTAACTGCTTAGGCTAGAACATTACTATTTTGCTCCATTGTCATTGTTTATGTTTGCTATTGTGAGATATACTGCTTCCCCCATGTGACTCTTGGAAGATGTTTTAGGCATTACACCTTACTGTTGCTGAACTACCCCAGTCATTGTATATAAAAATATTAAATAAACTATTAGAACTCTTGTGCTTTTTGTACTTTGAATGTATGCTTAGCACCATCTAGTGGCACATTGTAGAATGCACCCGCTGGGGTCATTCTTACGGCCGCCCCGCACTGATCAATAAATCGATCAATATACCCACTTCTGCTACATTAAGCCAGTCTGCCATTTACTCCATTGACCCATGAACATACATTCTAACAATTAGAAACTGGAAGCATTTTACAATGTAGATTAAGAAAACATTCCCTGATTTACTAACTTCACTACTTGTGTGTTTTGTGGGTGAGATATGGGCAAGCTGACCACACATGATCCAGGATGAATCAAACGTGCCACAGAGTCACAAAAACAAACAAGCAAGCCAAGTTTACTTAGATGATCTTTTAAATGAACAAGCAAACCCTCCCCCCAATAAAAACAATCCAAGACACATTTAAATCTTATTTACAGCTCAGATCATTCACATGTACAGTAGTCCTCCAAGCGATTCCATCACATTGGTTACTAAGCAACAACTCAGTCAAATCAAAGGACAATAGACCAAGTTTAAGAAGTTAACCACATACTAGCCTATGATTGGATCCTTACAATGCACTCTGCATTCACATTGGTTTAAAGGACAGGGTTCAATGGTATTCTGGTGCAGACGTATGGAGTGCATCACTATGGAAACAGACTGCGGTCGGTCTGTGGCCTGGATACATACAGGAAGTCATAGTTGGCTACATTGCCCCTACACCAGCAGTAGTAAAGCAACAAAGAGTGAACAATAAAATGGCATTGAGTCATTGAACCACAATGCTCTAGGGACTGGAGAATAGAAGGGATGGCTGTCAGTCAGCAAACACAGAAAAATAGACAATCTTGTAACGAATGATTAAACTTTCCACTTGCTCATTTATTACAGTATACCGTATAACTCAATATACATACTACAATTCTTTACAATTACAGACAAGAACTCAGAAAGTGCACTTGCAAGAGAAAGAAACTAAATCACACAACGCAGCCTTACCTCCTAAAATGGTACCAGTCTTTCTGAACTTGATGTCACAGTGGCATTTTGATAGCCAACGTTTTCATACCACTTCAAGTGTGCAAGATAAGCTGCTCTTATGGGAGTGCAAACGGTAGCATTGCCAGGGTGTAGAGAAGGGTACGGGTCAGACATTTAACATGTTTTGGACTTTCATTACCCTTAGACCTGTCAGAATAAGAAAGGCTGTCGAGACAAAACTTCACATGTAAAATCAAAAAGTGCACTTGAATGTTCCAGACAGCAGCCTGGCATCTTAAACGGGATATTTCCCACTAGAGACTGAAACCAGCCAAGCTTCCTGTGACCTGTCTGAACAGTGAGCGCAGAGCAGCGAAGAAACGAGAGCAGACAGAATGTTTGGCGAAGGCAAGCTGTGATATGATGCTACATGTATGCAGACAACAATGGGGAACGTGTGGTAACTGGGCTGCTTTGGGATATATATTTTTTAAAGAATTAACTAAAACAATGTCCTTTGTGCTTTGGACACCATCCACACATGGGAGTGCCCTGAAGGAGCGACTTAATGGTCCTTTTGACGGTGCTAGTATTGACAGCTGAGACGTGTACAGATTGATATTAGTGGGGACAGTACACATTCACCATGTCAAGCATTCTTCTTTAAAAGACCAGGCGAGAAAGATGCCTAATTTTAAACAAACAGCCTCATTGTTCGTCAAATAAAAAATGACACCAATTACAGGATTAAGTTAAATGTGCTCACGTTTAGACTGATGCCGTTAGTTTTATGTGGAACGACATTTGAACCTTCAGGGGAAATGGTTAGACCGCTATCCCGACAAGGTTTTTGTGATTGGGTGGTCAGGAAAAAAGCTCTCATCAGGTGAATGGACGGTTGCCAAAGGAGGTTCTGTCCATCTTATTAAAAACAAACAATCATAGGTTGTCCTGCTTTGAAAGTTATAACACATGATCAATGTGATGCAGTCAGAAAAGCTGGGCCTGTATGAGAAAGTTAATCAAGCTTTGTTTTGCATTTCATCTGTCATGGACCTTTGGTTAAAGACAGAGTGTAATGTGTGTTGATTTAAAAACCCAGAGGAGAGGGTGAAAGTGGGACAGTCCCTACACATATCCTTGATGCTGAGAGGCAATCTTCTTCCTATCTTCCCAGCACAGGACACACAACAGGCTCTCTCAGTCAAGGACCCAGGGGATCAGGTAATATCTCCTGGCTGGAAGTAGTCTTTCACCAAGGGTCAGGGGTTGCAGGTTTTCTCCATGGCAACCTGTCCTAGTAAGCTGTAGGTGTGTAAGGTGTTGCAGAAGGGAGAGTAGTCCTGCACATCCCAAAACACAAGAAGCTGAGGGAGGTGATGTTTGAAAAACCAACTTGTAACAATAATTATATACGTACAGCCACATTTCAAGGATGCAGGGCAGCCTACTGACCTTTAGGGGGCGCCCTGTGCGTGGGGGGTTGAAGCAGGGACAGTTCCCGTCCCTAGCAATTGCACTGCTGCTTGTTCTGTGCCGCGGAGCCCCTTGGTTGTCTTTGTTGCCTCAGAGAAGCGTCGCCGTACTGGATCCCTGAACCCATTCTCTCTGGGTCCAGTTCACCTGACACACACACACACAAATTACACATATAAAAACAAAAAAAACAAACAGACACACCTTTTACACTGTGCTTACACACCTCATAAGTAAACGTATGTAAATTTTGTTTACCTGATTCGATCTTGTTCAGGATAGTGCGAGCCGTTTTGAGGAAAGCCTCCTCCACATTTTCTCCCGTCAACGCACTGGTCTCCAGGAACATCAGGTCTGTAAAAGCACAGTCAACTGGTCAACACCTCCCTGGAACAATACCACATTTTTTAGACAACAGAGACGGAGGGTAAAGATCTAGAAAGGGTTAGGAAGAGAGAAAACATTCTGATGTGCTAGAGAGAAACCGTTCTAATGTGCCAGAGAGAGATACCATTCTAATGTGCCAGAGAGAGATACCATTCTGCTGTGCTAGAGATACCACTCTCTTGTGCAAAAGATATAGTGATACCAGCCTGCTGTGCTAGATAAAGAACATTGTGTTGTACTAGAAATACCATTCTGCTGTGTTAGAGAAACTATTCTGCTGTGCTAGATAGGGCGATATTATTCTGCTGTTTTAGAGAAACCATTCTACTGTGCTAGATAGGGCGATACCATTCAGCTGTGCTAGAGATAAAGAAACAATTCTGATGTGCTAGAGATATAGTGATACCATTCTGCTGTGCTAGTAAGAGGTACCACTCAGCTGTGCTAGAAATACCATTCTCCTGTGCAAAAGATATAGTGATACCAGTCTGCTGTGCTAGATAAAGAACATTGTGTTGTGCTAGAGATACCATTATGCTGTGTTAGCGAAACCATTCTGATGTGCTAGATAGGGTGATACCTTTCTGATGTGCTAGATAGGGTGATACCTTTCTGATGTGCTAGAGATAGAGGTACCTTTCTGATGTGCTAGAGATAGAGGTACCTTTCTGATGTGCTAGAGATAGAGGTACCTTTCTGATGTGCTAGAGATAGAGGTACCTTTCTGATGTGCTAGAGATAGAGGTACCTTTCTGATGTGCTAGAGATAGAGGTACCTTTCTGATGTGCTAGAGATAGAGGTACCTTTCTGATATGCTAGAGATAGATGCTGTAATAGATAGTTAAAATTCTCCTGTGCTAAAAATGCAGTTACCATTCTCCTGTGCGAAGCGTGAAGCCTCAAGAAAGGTGACCTCTCGATCAGCGTCCAGGTCCTTCTTGTTCCCACAAAGGATGATAACGATGTTGGGGCTGGCCAGCGTCCGTGCGTCTGTCAGCCAGTTGGTCAGGGCGTTGTACGTCTCCCGGCTACAGACAGACAGAGACAGACAGAGACAGACAGAGACAGACAGAGACAGACAGAGACAGACAGAGACAGACAGACAGACAGACAGACAGAGACAGACAGACAGAGACAGACAGACAGACAGAGACAGACAGACAGAGACAGACAGACAGAGACACACGCAGACACACGCAGAGACACGCAGAGACACGCAGAGACACGCAGAGACACGCAGAGACACGCAGAGACACGCAGAGACACACAGAGACACACAGAGACACACAGAGACACACAGAGACACACAGAGACCAATTTCTTTTAAAGTTTTAAACCATACACATTTCACACACTACATCTCTATAAAAGTATTGAAGTGTATCCCTTCTTTGCATCTCATCAAGGACAGATGGCTTCTGATAACGTCACACCTACTAGAAACTGGATTCTTCAGAGTGAAGTCAGCAATCACCATGGTGACTGCATGCTGGTGTCCATGGCAATGTGGGAATAGTGAAATAAGCAAAAGGATGACGGCAGCAACACTGAGACATCAGCGCACAGCTAAACCATGACCAAGGCTGACAGTCACATCTAGAGTTGCCCCAGACCTTGTTATTACACGGCTCTCACCTCCCCCTAACAGTCAGCTTTCCTGTCCTTCCGCCCAGCTCTCTGTAAGACCGAGTGTTCTAGGCTGCATTCAGCCAGGTGACGACACTTATTTACAGGACTGTCACCCTGCAGCTTACACACTGACATGGACACCACTGAAGCCTTAATATCACTCCACATTACATAATTCACTCAATCTTCATTCTAGGACAGGCAGTGCCACAGTTACCCTGCAGCCATCAAATAAAACTCAGCTTGGGGCTGCAATATAATAATTTATCCCTGAGTCCTAGCGCTTATGACAGGCTTTCCACGGCCTGCTGAAATGCCAGTGACCTGCTGTAATCTCTCTCTGCGCTTTTCCGTTCTATAAGCTAGCTCATGTTTCATACTTTCTGTAATATGCAAATCCAATACGCTTTCCTCACAGCTCCCTCACTGGTTCGCCTACCTTGTGATGTCATAGACAAGCAGTGCCCCTGCTGCTCCACGGTAGTAACTGCGGGTCACAGATCTATGAGGAGGGGCAGAGAGAGCTCCGTCATTCAATCACAACAACACCATTACAGTCTGTCAACCAAAGAGAGAGTAACCAGTGGGAGGTTTTTACCTGAAGCGCTCCTGTCCGGCTGTGTCCCAAATCTGCAGCTTGACTGTCTTGCCTCCAACATTAACTACTCTAGAACCAAACTCAACACCGATGGTGTGGTTGGAGTCTTGCTTGACTACAGAGAGAGAGGGGGCAGAGAGAGGGGGCAGTGAGAGGGGGCAGTGAGAGGGGGCAGTGAGAGGGGGCAGTGAGAGGGGGCAGAGAGAGGGAGCCCAGCAGAAAAGCCAGCATCATCACTGTTGTTTGTATCTAAATGTGTTGACAAGGCTTGTTTTATTCAAATATGTACAGTATGTTTTGGTGTAACAGTTGACTGGCTTGAGAAAGACATGAACCCCGTTGCCATGACTGCCTAATTGCAAGACTGCACATAAACACATCCTGGTGAATTCCTAGTCATAGTATTGATGAACAACCCCCATCCTCACAAGGTGGGTATAGTATGGAAAATGCTCATAAAACAGAGGAGCGATATGTAAATGTATTTTGACTTGTATTTAAACAAAAAGTGTATAGACAAGGTATTGGATGTTTAACCTAATCAACTGCATAGTTTTAAGGTAAACGTTTATTTCTAAATTGATGCATGCATCACGTTGCAAAAAAATTGGGACGGGGCAATTTAAACCACTTTCCAAACGATTATGCAAATTGGAATTAAGTGTCATAAACATTAAATATTTTGTTTTTCAATCAAACTCATGGATGGTATTGTTTCTCCGGGCTCTTTGGATCACTGAAATCAATCTCAGACACCTGTGATAATTAGTTTGCCAGGTGAGCCAAATTAAAGGAAAACTACTAAAGAAGGATGTTCCACATTATTAAGCAGGCCACAGGTTTCAAGCAATATGGAAAAGAAAAGGGATCTCTCAGCTGCGGAAAAGCATCATACTGCAATGCCTTTGACAAGGTATGAAAACATTAGATATTTTACAAAGCGTGATCATCGTACTGTAAAGGGATTTGTGGCTGATTCAGAGCAGACAGGTGCAGATAAAGGCATACTGAGGAAGGTAACTGCCAGACAAATTCATCGAATTAAGAGAGCAGCTGCTAAAATGCCATTACAAAGCAGCAAACAGGTATGTGAAGCTGTTGGTGCCTCTGGGGTCCCATGAACCTCAAGGTGGAGGATCCTGCAGTTGTGCATGAACCTAATATTTGGCCACCCCTTACCAATGCTCACAAGCAGAAACGATTGCATTGGGCCCAGAAATACATGAAGACTAATTTTCAAACAGTCTTGTTTACTGACGAGTGCCGTGCCAACCGACATGGTCCAGATGGATGGAGTAGTGGATGGTTGGTCAACCGGAAAAAACAGACAGGTCATATCCCTTCATGCATCTGGTAATGACTACAAGAACAAATGGTAAAAATTGTAAAAAAAATTCTGACCAACAATGGCCACCAAAGCACTTTACATTGCCTCACACTCACCCATTCATTCACACATTCATACACCGACGGCGGTGTCAGCCATGCAAGGCGCCAGCCAGCTCGTCGGGAGCAGCTGGGGTTAGGTCACCTCGACACTTGGTCAGGAGGACCCGGGGATCGAACCACCAACCTTCCGATTGCTGAACAACCTACTTGACCCACTGAGCCACTGCCGCCCAGAACATCCACAAACGATTGAATATACCACTGAGAACTGTCAGGGAAATTAAAAAGATATGGAGAGATAAAAACCTTATGGGTAGAGGATGCAAATGTATTTTGCTTCCCAGGATAGGGAGGATGGTGAGAAATGCACCAACATCCCTTAGAGTCACTATGACAGAATTGCAGGCATTGGTGGGGTCTTGGGGTCACCAGGTTTCAAAAATCACAATCAGACACCACCTCCACAACAACAGCCTCTTTGGAAGGGTTGCCAGAAGAAAGCCCTTTCTGACCCCAAGACACAGATGGAAGCGCTTGGAGTTTGCCAAATGTCACTTAAATTATGATATGGAAGAAGGTTCTCTGGTCAGATGAGACATTTAAAGTGTTGGTCAGATACAGCATCAGTATGTTTGGTGTTGAAACAGAGATGCATACAAGGAGAGGAACCTCATACCTACGGTGAAATATAGTGGTGGGTCAGTGATGTTTTGGGGCTGTTTTATTTCAAGAGGTCCAGGGGCACTGGTCAAGATTGTCAGCCAAAATTGCCTGATTATGCCATCAATCTAGTTGGCTCTGCCAGAACCCTGGTACTTGGCCATATGTGGACTTTCCAACAAGACAATACCCAAAACATACCTCAAGATCCACACAAAAAAAAATCCAAGACAACAAAATCAATGTTCTGCCATGGCCATCTCCGTCACCGGGCCTCAATCCAATCGAAAACCTGTGGGCTGAGTTGAAGAATGCAGTTGAAAAGCGCAAAGCCAAGAATGTGAAGGATCTTGAAAGGGTCTGCATGGAGGAATGGTCTAAAATCCCTCCAAATGTGTTCCTTAACCTTGTCAAACATTACAGGAAGAGACTACATGCTGTTATCCATGCCAGAGATAGTTGCATTAAGTACTGAATAAGGAGGGCCAATAATTATGGAACCTTGATTTTGGTGAAATCTATTTTGTGTTAAATAATTGTATGAGTTTGGATGGTTCCATTTCAAAATTAATAAATTACAGTTTCTCACACTGGCATTTTGAGTTTGTCTATAATTATATTGCTTGTTTTTAAAGTATTTTTTGTGCCTTGCCAGTCAGGGGCACCAGTAATTTTGGAGCCCACTGTACCTAGTACTCGTCCGGCACAAAGCGGTGCGGTGGGTGGGGTTACAAAGGGAGAAATTCAACAGCCAAAAAAGTTTGTTGTTTCTTTACTTGAATTGACATATTTCCTTATTTCTTATTTTCCCATTTCAAACTGAAATTGCAGCAATCACAGGTCCAGCTTTCATAACTATCATGAATTTTAGGCTTTGATTTTGTGTGTAACAAAACACTAAATAGTGTAGGGAAACATTCCAATATATGAACCTCTTCATATTTTTTTAAATATTAAGAAATAGGTTTACAGCTTCATAAGCACATCTCTGAAAGAGGAAGTAGCCTTCTCATCGGCTAATTTCTACACCCCTATTAAACTGAAGTACTTATCTATGCAACAAGTTGTATTAATCAGATTTACAAGTTGCCTGGTAGTGTTGTTCTACTAATCAATTTATTTATATTTTCTGTAAACTGTTGAGGCAAACAACTTTTTTCCTCTCTGTATGTGGTAAAGTACAGCAAATTCTCTCTTTCCCTACTATCCATCACTAAGCTTAGAAAGCACAAACCATTCTCCAATCGGTTATGGAAACACAACCCGGACTGTACTTGACCAGTCCGGTGAGCAGTACAGAGCGCTTTAATGGAAAACTGACTATAGACATGAAGACACCAAGACAGGCTTACATACAGACAGACAGGTAGACACACAGACAGGCAGATGCTACTTACACTTAGTCTCAATGAACTGGTGGAGTAGGCAGGACTTTCCTGCTCCAGCACTGCCAATCACCAGGAACTTAAACAGGAAGTCTGAAAAGAATGAAAACAATTAATACAACACCACAAACAACTGCTGCTTGCTACTATAAACACTGCTCCTTATCCGTCCTGTTATCACGAGCAGTCACAGAGCCGTGGACGGCCCCAAATTAGCTGGCTAATTGCTAGATTGTCTTTGAGTTAGATGAGATGTTAAACATTGAGGGCAAACATTGAGGGTAAAGAGAGGTTGTGCTGTCAACCACTGACAGTTGAAACCAGATGGATGAACGCTCATTGCGGCGTGACTTTTTATTTGTAACTCAGTCTTCAGAAGGAAGCGATTCCTTCCAGGTAGCGCAGCACTCTAAGTCATTGACTCAGTACAGCTAACCACTGCGGCCAGAAGTTCAATTACTGATCAGGGCATATAGACCCTTCCCGTGGTCTGGTTAGAGAAGTGACCTGTCAGACAGGACCATCTTGTCCTTTGGGTACTGGTAACGACACCTCCTCCTTACTGACTCTCTACAGTGAGGCCCCTCAGGGGAGTGTCCTTGGCCCTCTGCTTTCCTCCCCATTCACCTACACATGCGTAGATCTGCATAACACGAATCAGCAGGTTTTCCGACAACACTGTAGGCATAACCAACAACGATGAGTCAGCCCACCCGGAGGGGAAAAGCTACTGGCATCATGGTGCCAGGACAAATTATCCTTCAATGTCAGCAAAACAAAGAATGCACAGGAGGGAAAACACCCCGATTCACATCAATGGAGCAACAGTACACAGAGTTTGTAGACAGTACTGAGTTTTATTTCTTCCTTGGCTAATTAATTTCTTCTTTTGGGCCAAATGGTGGCTTAATTTCCGAGGCAAGAGTGGGCTAAGAATTTCTTATCTTAACACAGTTCATATTGAGTTGGATCCATACTTTTAACACCCTTGTCCCTATTTCTGAAAAGTAATTGTCAATTCTTTAACAGAATTGTCTGACAGTAAGTAAAAAAAAAATATTGATATAAAATAAAAAGTACAGACATTAATACATTAGTCAAAGTCAGAATGTACTGTATTATCAGACATATTATTTGATATAGTGAGATGGCTAGAAATTTTAAGTTTAAAACCTCAAAAGATGTCTGCATCAAGTACTTGGAGGAACATTCCAGACCCCTAAAGCACCCCGACATTTTTGTGCCAGTCATGTTTCCGACATGACAGTCATTGAAAACACCTTATCAATGCGTTCTGTAATTTCTGACTCGGCCACCGTATGTATCCAAACTTCACTTAAATAACGCTTTTTACAGGGGAAGCATTAAGTTGCCTTATGATCTTTATTTGTCCTGCCCCTGAATTGAGTTGATTAGAGAGTAAAACTTCTGCAGTAAGTTTGAGAATGCCACAGGCTGCATTCTTCTGTTAAATACAGTTTGCATGCTAAATAATAGTTTAAGGGATTTTTTTCTGCAATGGCTTGAGCAACCGGAAGAGCTGGACAATTTCAAATTTCTTCAAGTGTTATTGAATGGTAATATACCACTATAGCTAGCTGGATTACAGCGAGGCAGAAATACAGAGGAATACAGCGAGGCAGGAGCTGGGTGAATCAATCAGCTCCTGGTGAAGCTATTGAATCCAGGATGAACGCGCACTGGTGGTATTTGTATGGAAACTGCCCAGCAATGGACAAAGACAGAAAGTGTGTTGTAAAGAGTGGGAACGGGCTACATTTTTTGCTTTCAACTATCTCCAGCCAAGATGATTCCCATCTTTGTTAGATCATCCCAGGTTCACCAGTGTGTATGGAAACCTTCAGTCTCACAAAATAGTAACTGGATATACCAGCTGGGTCTAGAGGGTCTAGCATTAGCAGAGCTAAGAAGCTGGCTAGCATGATCTACCGTGTATTTACTTGGATGAGCACAATGCAAAATTAAATATAATAATTGACAGAATATTGCTTTGTCTGTAATAGTTGTTGAACGACATGGTGAGAATATTTCATTTATCCATCCATCCATTTGTCCGCTTATCCGGGATCGGGTCGCGGGGGCAGCAGGCCCAGCAGGGTACCCCAAACGTCCTTTTCCTGAGCCACATTAACCAGCTCCGACTGGGGGATCCCAAAGGCGTTACCAGGCCAGGTTGGAGATATAATCCTGCCACCTAGTCCTGGGTCTTCCCCGAGGCCTCCTCCCAGCTGGACGTGCCTGGAACGCCTCCCTAGGGAGGCGCCCAGGGGGCATCCTTACCAGATGCACAAACCACCTCATCTGGCTCCTTTCGACGCAAAGGAGCAGCGGCTCTACTCAGATCCTCACGGATGACTGAGCTTCTCACCCTCTCTTAGGGAGATGCCCGCCACCCTCCTGAGGAAACCCATTTTGCCTGCTTGTACCCTAGATCTTGTTCTTTCGGTCATGACCCAGCCTTCATGACCATAGGTGAGGGTAGGAACAAAAACTGCCCAGTAGATTGAGAGCTTTGCCTTCTGGCTCAGCTCTCTTTTCGTCACAACGGTGCGATATAATGAGTGTAATACCGCCCCCGCTGTGCTGATTCTCTGACCAATCTCCCACTCCATTGTTCCCTCACTCGCGAACAAGACCCGAAGGTATTTGAACTCCTCCACTTGGGGTAAGGACTCATTCCCTACCTGGAGTAGGCACTCCATCGGTTTCCTGCTGAGAACCATGGCCTCAGATTTAGAGGTGCTGATCCTCATCCCAGCCGCTTCACACTCGGCTGCGAACCGATCCAGTGAGTGCTGAATGTCACAGGCCGATGATGCCATCAGGACCACATCATCTGCAAAAAGCAGCAATGAGATCCTCAGCCCACCGAACTGCAACCCATCCCAACCCCGACTATGCCTCGATATCCTGTCCATAAATATTACAAACAGGATTGGTGACAAAGCGCAGCCATGGCGGAGACCAACCCTCACATGAAACGAGTCCGACTTACTGCCAATAACCCGGACACAGCTCTCGCTTTGGTCATACAGAGAATGGATGGCCCTAAGAAGGGACACCCTCACCCCATACTCCTGCAGCACCTCCCACAGTATCTCCCGGCGGACCCGGTCATACGCCTTCTCCAAATCCACAACACACATGTAGACAGGATGGGCATACTCCCAGGCCCCCTCCAGGATCCTTGCGAGAGTAAAGATCTGATCCGTTGTTCCACGGCCAGGACGGAATCCACATTGTTCCTATTCAACCTGAGGTTCGACTATCGGCCGAACCCTCCTTTCCAGCACCTTAGAGTAGACTTTACCAGGGAGGCTGAGAAGTGTGATAACCCTGTAATTGGCACACACCATCTGGTCCCCCTTTTTGAACAGGGGAACCACCACCCCAGTCTGCCACTCCTTTGGCACTGTCCCAGAGTTCCATGCAATGTTGAAGAGGCGTGTCAGCCAAGACAGCCCCTCCACACCCAGAGCTTTCAGCATTTCTGGACGGATCTCATCAATCCCTGGGGCTTTGCCACTGTGGAGTTGTTTGACTACCTCAGTGACTTCCACCAGGGAAATTGACGACAATCCCCCATCATCCTCTAGCTCTGCCTCTAATATAGAGGGCATAG
>JACXGM010029403.1:0-13680 GCA_016801145.1 Umbra pygmaea
GTGTGTGTGTGTGTGTGTGTGTGTGTGTGTGTGTGTGTGTGTGTGTGTGTGTGTGTGTGTGTGTGTGTGTGTGTGTGTGTGTGTGTGTGTGTGTGTGTGTGTGTGTGTGTGTGTGTGTGTGTGTGTGTGTGTGTGTGACGACCGACCGACAGACAGACAGACATTGAGAACTATGCAAAAAACTAATAATTACAATTCACAAATGCATATATACACTTTTGCATGTTTTGCATGACACTTGTAAACACCAACTAAATACATTTTTAAAAACATGTGTACCACACTTCCAGACTTTGCCACTCAAGGTTTACGGGTACACAGATTTGACTTAATACAGTAACTATGTTTGTCTACTTTACAAGACAAGATCTACACTGTAAAAAATATTGTTCTTTTTACAGTAAAAAAACGAGAGCTGTGGTTGCCAGTACTTTACAGCAATACATGGTTGAACATTTTCACCTATTACAGTACAAGGAATTAGTACTGTTGATTTTACAGGGAAGTTCTGTATTTAATTACTATATTTTACCATAATATACATGTATTTTACTGTAGACATACACATTTTTACCATGTATATTTGACCATGTATTTTACTGTGAAAATACACATTTTTACCATTAAATAAGACAGTGTTTTAATGTGAATTTAAAAGTCTGTGATACAAAACAGAACTTTGTTAATCCAATTTAAATAGTTTAATGATCAACATACATATTGTACTAATCGGAATTTCCACTGAACGGATATTCAACAGTTGTAATATTTTATCATCCACAACCAGCATTAATAAGAACTGCAACAGTGAATCACTAATGAACTATGACGAGTTAAACTACATTGACGGGGAAACACATCTCAGTGTTATTTATATTTAATAATGCAACATAAAGTGTTCAATGCATGAATGCTTGAAGCACAAAATATATTAAAACCAACTTTTCTGAAAAACAAAACGTGCAACAAAGCATTCTGTGAAATCTTATAGAATGTTGGCTTTCAGATATATTTTACAGCAAATTTCTGTTATAAACACAGTGCAAGAGTATTTTTTTTAACAGTGTTAGGTATTCCTGAATTCTGTACCCATTAGTCTGCGTACATTTACATTTTACATTTGAATCATTTATCCAGAGTGACTTACAGTGAGGAACCACATTTAGAACAACATGTCGCCCCAAACGAGGCCATACTTTATCAATTACTTTGCAGATCATTGTTCAGTATATTACATCTGTCAGAAGTATACGAAGCTTAGGATTATGTGTGTATTTCCATTTGCATTATATAGTGGCAGCTGCTGGTCTTTTAAAGAAGGGAAGCTATATTTCAGGCTAACATTTTCCATTTATTTATTCGTAAATTCTGCCCTACGTTCCTTGATAATGAGATAATGCTCTGTGACCCTGTCGTACCAACTAGGCAGTTTTTCCAGTGACTTGACTGACCAGTGTCCTCTCAATGGCCAGCAGAGCTAGGCTGCTTAAACGGCCTTGGCCCATTGTGTTACGGGTGTAGGACTTGAGCCGCTTTAAACAGTAGAAGCTCCTATTTACACCTACAGAAGTAACTCCAATTGTTGCCACTAATGGGAACATTTTGTAGAGCTGAGGCATTGCACTTACATGTCTTTAAGGAACACCAAGTAATCACACAGCTTTCCCCTGTTACCCTGCAAGTCCTGATCTGAATACAGGACTTGAAGTTCAGACGTCAGTCTCCCTGAATCAAAGTGATGCCATAACTTTACAGGACACTTTGGAAGGCCTCCTTCAGAAACACGTATCTCGTCATCAAATTTCTCTGATTGACTAATTCCAAGAAGAGCATTCTTTCCAAATTAAAAAAATGTTGAGGAATCTATTCCAAGATACTATCAAGGATGGCCTTGTACAATTTCTGTAGCGCTCTTGGGGATTCTGCAATTGGATCAGATGGCACTTTCTCATGGGCTCATCTCGTGGGTCTGATCTGAGATCTGCTGTTTGGCATAAATAGCTTAGAATGCCCCCTCTGACCTCTTCTTTTTGACAAATGCAAGAAGAGACTCAATTATGTTCTTGTGGTAAAGAACATCCATAGTCATCTGCTGGACAATATCAAAGACCACATCAGTCTCAGAAAAGATTTGTTCATATGTGTACAACATGAACACAAACCCACGATATTAAACATAAAATATTAAACTCAAAGGAGGAAATGTGGGAATTAGGTTAAACTGAAACAAGGAATGTGGTGTATAATTGTATGAAATGTATGATGAAAATTGGCTAGCAATTTCTCCAAGCAAATAGCAAGAAATAGGTTGCAGCAGTTTCTCTTTTGAATACACTTGTAAAATGGGACTGAGCTCGAATAGCTTCGGCAGCTTTTTGTAAGTCAATCAAAAGGAGATGCAGTCTTTTTTGACAGACCCTCCAATCATCACGCAGAAGCTCGGAGTCCAGGCCAGCCCACTCCTCCATTCAGATCCAGAGAGATGCTGAGCACCCGTGGGCGGGACATAATCGCAGCATTTATCCAATGACCATCTAGTTTCAAAGCACTGAAAAAAAACTGTTCAAAGCAGCCCCATTGAAGTCCATGGACGCCAGGCTTCAACAGAAAAATGCACTGTGACACTACGGGAATGTATGAGTAGGAAATCTGTATGCAGCTGATTCCGAATGAACTCGTCTTCGAGATGAACGTGTTCTAACGCATATTTTGTAAATAAAATGTTAACTCAATAGTACATATTTGAACATTATGTTTTTGACAATTTAGGGGAAGCTGGGCTTCCCTTGCAGTCTTAAAGAAATCGCACCTGATAGGATGACATGACAGAAATCGGCCTGGTGTAGCTCAGTTGGTGCTTGCAACACCAGGATCGCAGGTTCATGGTCAAATTTTACAAACATAGGTGATTGTTTTCTGTTTTTTTACCCTCCCACTTGGTCATGTCAAATTCCCACTGACCCTGCTTTGCCGGCAGCTCCGCAACTACCTGGATAGATTACAGGATGGTAATGGGCACTCACAAAAGGGTCCTCCAACCACATGTCATAAAGCCTGTGAATGACTTCCTAAAGGGCAATGCTTACCATAATTCCAGGCAAAAGTGCTGCAAATTGTGACCTGTGTAACTAGATGACGTCGATTTTGTGCGTTTTAAGGGGGGGGGCTTGCGTGTCAACCAGAGATTTATTTTTTGTAACTGCCTTCAGTGTCACCTGGAAGACAGTGTGCTTTGATTGGTCAGAAACCTGTGTAAGTCAGCACATGCGTAGGAGGATAACACTACAGAATGCACACAAGGTGTTGTTGGGGAGAGATGTAGCAAGGTTATTTATACTTTTATTTAAGAGTAAAACTAGTCCAAAGTACTACAGATGGGTCATGTGGTTAGAGTTAATGATATTTACAAGCTGGGACAGGAGCTCATTAATAAGCTGTATTACTTTAATGACCAAGTTCTGAAATGCTGATATGCAATATGCAAATCCATACCAATAAATCCTGAATTGTAACCTTAACGTCACTGCCTCATCGCTCAGATCAACTGTCACAACGTTAGCCCCCTATTGAAGCTATGAATGATTCAGTCATCTCTGTTACAGCCACTGTGTGGAGCTCACTATCAGATTACTGCAAGATCAGGTTCATAGAAGCAACTGGACCACGCCAAATGGTTACCATGAACTTCATTTTATTTAGAAACAAAAATGGAGCAGTTTGGAAAAGCTTGGAGTAGAAGGAATGTGGATGGCGGGGGGGCAGGCATGTTTTTTTAGTACAGTGAAATACCAAACTTGACAAAAGAGATCATGAAAATATAATTCTAGCTAATTGTTCTGGCTAACGGCCACCATCTTTGTTCATGACTCTCTTCACTATGTGCTTGGGCTGCCTCTCTACACAATACATTGTCTTTACAGTGAATCTAAACCAGCAGTACTATATATGAGTGAGACAGGGAAAAAAAGAAAGCGGAAAAATGGACAATGCACCTGGGCTAAACCTTTTGTTTGTGGGATTTGAAATCCTGAGGCCCATTTCCTGCCATAGCAAAAAACAATTTCCTGTAATTCCAAAATGTGCCATTGCTTCACAGTGATCCACTCCCTTTCCCTAATCCACTGGCTTTGACGCACGGAAATGGATTGTTGCCTGAACGTGGCATCCCAAACCTCCAACCCTCTCACCAACTCAAACGTGGCTCCTGCGTTGTCCTTCTTAAACTAGGCATCCTGATATCATATACTATGATGTGTCCAGGTCTGCCTGATAATGTCCCTGTTCCAAATCTGGATCACAAACACAACTATGGACCACTGAACTCCTTCCATGGGTCTTGTCTTGGGTTGCACGTACTACATGCACAAATCAGCCATAACATTATGACCACCTGACTAATAATGTGTAGGTTCCCCTTTTGCCACCAAAACCACACTTATATTGGCAAGACAGCGCCAATGTTGCCACCAGGGGCCAATATATGCTGCCAGTGTAGGGGTATTAGTGGATCGGATGAGATAAGTTAGAAGGTGACTTATTGATTAAAACAGTAATATAGGACAGAAGCAACAAAAGAATTAGGAGTGAGGAGAATAAACAAGGATGCAAACAAAACAAGGATGCAGACTGAAGGAGGATAGAGGCAGGAGATGGTGTTGCGCTTAGATGTGTTCTCCACCGTGGTGATTAAACATGGATATGCTGTATAACAGTGACCAGACACACCCCCCCACCCTCTTTTCTTCCTCATTTGCCCCCGTCATGACCCCACCTTCCCCCAGATAACGCAGAGAACACTGATTAGCAGCCCCCAGCCATTACTTAATCCTAGGACAAGGTTCGAGTGTCACGTCCTGAGTGTATGACTCGTGTGTAGAGTTTGTGTGTGTGGGGGGTGTACTGTACTTCATCAAGTGTGAGGTCTGGAATTAGTCCAGGCACACGTGCCCAGTCCAAGATGTTGATGGGAGCTGATATAAATGAATGATAAGCAGCTTACATTGTTACAAATCGCCCATGCCAAAGCACTTTATATTGTGCATTGTAGCCTCCATAATAAGACCTAAAATGCAGTGCAAAAACCTAATACAAAGATGTCAATTAGTTTAAATTAGCCTGAATAAATTATATACATGTGCAAATCCACTGACACAGGTTCACATTTTTACCTTTAGCAAGACGTCCTGGTAGGCTCAGTGTCCTGGGTACTGTGATGATCTCTGATCTTGATGGCCTATTAAACACAACCTCTTGAGTGCAAAGCGCTGATGAGAGAGACTCGAGTCCTATGACTTCTCCCAAATTTTCTGAATTGGGAGTCCAAGACCTCAGCTCGGTATTAAAAACTGTCCGAGTTGTGACTTGTGATCTGTGTAAACGCTGAGCCGTGTTGTCCGCTGGTACAGCTCCTTTGTCATCAATTCACTCTGGCTCAGTTTCTTCATGGCCGCTTCAGCGCATGTCTCGGTATTGGGTTGCATCTGACATACACCGGCTTGCACAGATGTAACATAAAACACCTGGTTGATGTGAACAACAGTAATGTGGATCTGAATTACCTGTTGGAGGGACGAGGAATTATCACAGCGGGACGTAATATACACATCAACAACCCTATTACACTGCTGTCCAGCTGACACCTAAACAAAACCTGTCAGCATCGTGGTTCATTTGTGAGACAGAAAGAACGAGAGATGCAAGAATGAGTACAAATAATGGAGGAGAAAAGGTGTTGCGATGGTTCGAGTAAAACCACCCGCGGCCTCAATTAGGATAGCTGGAGAGCCCATCATCTCAGTGAGCCAAACAGACAGCACTTTGAGCTCTATGAACAAACAGTTTAAAAATGTTGCCAAACAGACAACACCAACCAAACAAAACCTGTCACTCAAAGACACCAAAGAACCAGTCAGCGTGCTCTCACTGGAGAAATTGAATGCGCCAGGCTGAGATTGAGAGGTTTATATCACCAGGTCTTGGCAGAATATAAAACATTCTGCAGATTGAACGAGGGAAACATAGCGCCCTCACCCTGGCACCTCATAGAGCTGAATAAAGAAAAGATCCTGTTCCATTCAGCCGCTGTAAAGCAAAAACGTTCATATGCAAATTAACCAGACCTGTCTTGAACGCAACCAATTCAAACTATGGCTCGAGACATACTGTCACTTAAACTTGAACGCACGGCAAAGCAATTTCACCTAGTTACAACGATCAACTGTTTGTCCTGGAGAAAAATGCTGTGGAAAATTTACACAGACTTGGCAAATAGATTAGGAAAAAAAATACATAAATTCTTCCACACCAATGATTCTACATAGATACAATGTCACAAGCTAAGGAGATGCCATCATAGCCTCAGCAGATATGAGATGTGGATTATGAACTCCGCTAACTACCAATCACAAGATAGGAATAAGCTGATGTTGCATGTCTTAGCTCACAATCACGATTGACATGTTTCACAGATATTACAGCCAACTCTTAGACATAAAATCAAATTATCAAAACTTTATTAGGGTTATAATACTGTACAACCTATATTATAGGGGAGAAGTGCACATGCTTTAGTACAGATCAGCAAACTGTAGCAGTACTATATTATATTAATTAATCTTCAATGAAAGCATGGTATTAGTAGTGTATTTCCATTGAGTTTCAGGGACAGTAAAACACAGGATATGCATAAAAGCAGTACATGTTAATAAAACGGAGTTTTACACTTGTTTCTTATTCACATCAGCAAAGTTAAGATTGTGAATTAAAATCAGTTTCGAAACACCAAGGCTTACAAATTTCAAGGAGAAAAGGGACCTGTTTCTTTTCACTCTGTTTTTCAGCTGCAACTCCTTTTTTCATAAGGCACACACGCATTGGTACTGTAACAATAGACCAGTGCATTCTAAACATTAAGGCCTTCCTGTTCACTTTGAAAACATCTTCTGTGGACATTGTTCAGATGTTTTCTAAATACTCTCACACACAAAATACCTTCATACATATACAGTTTCTATCAACAATCTATATTTAGAGAAAACCAAAGACTGGAAATACAAAATGTATGCAAACTTTCATTGTATCTTCTTGCATTTGTTAGTTTTCTTCCTTTCACAGTAAATGTGTGTTGCGCTAGGAAGCATTCATCTTCTCCCGCATGGCCTAGAGCAACTTCCTGTTTGTGAAACAACAATTTAACAGAATACGAATCACACACACACACACACACACACACACACACTTGAAAATCTCACAATGTTAATAACCTGACCCATCAGGAAAAGGCATGTTTGAGTTCTAAGTTCGTGAGAACCTTTCAATTAAATGCTCACAGTTCCAAATGTATGGTTTACTTCCTTCCTATGATTTACCATGAAAACATCCCTCTACATCCACGAAACCATCAGGCATGGAGTGAAATCACTGCTCAAAGTCCTCAGATATCAGTGCTCTGTAGAGTTACTGAGTAACAGAGTCGTAACAAGGTCCTTCTTCATTTGCCCCCCAGTTTCAAGAGTTAATCACATCCAGGGGACACATCCACTTATGGGCACTGGTCCTTGTTGAAGCACATTGCACAGTGGATCTCTTGTGTCTGTGTGTGTGTGTGTCTGTTGAAAAGTCTTGAAACCCACACACATACACACACAGATGACACCAAAATGTGTCAAAGTTCATTCCTAAAATACTCTCCAATCACAGAGAATGGAGTTCTGAGGACGATATCATGGTTACGAAAGGAGGCCCTGCCACCTCCTATCCCAGTAGCACCCTCTGCAGGCGGTGAGCTGGCACACTCATCTCATCCTCTGACTCGGCATCACTCTGCGGGTTGGAGCTGCAGGGTGACGTGCATTCTGGAGAGCATAGGTAATGCATCAGGGGAAGACGGTACTTCCCACAAAAGTCCACAAACTTGATGTGCCGCACGCATGAGTCAAAGTACACGCCTGCGGGAGAAACATCCAGAATAAGAACAGAAACAGTGCACATGACACAGTCCAACAAGAAGTGGGTGGCTATTAGACCTACCAGCACACTTTGGGTTGGGACACTTGCTGGCCAGGTCGAGGTAATGTAGCAGGTGGAAAGGCATGTCGCGGGGCGAGTATGGAACATTCCGGCTCTTGATTGTGCGACCTGCCAACTCCAGCAGTGACGGGGGGTCGTAGGTCATGTCCTTGATAAAGCGCACCACCAGGGGGTTGCCACGGAGACTGAGCTCCTGCAGGTGCACCAAGCTAAGGATCTCCCGAGGCAGGTACGTCAACAAATTGTTATGAAGACTGAGGGAGCGCAAAGAGTAGAGCCTGAGGACAGAGAGACATCGTTATAGTCACTAGAGATTTAAAAAGAGACAAAGCCTAGACCTGGTGATAAGTTATGGCTATCATTGTGGTTGTCCACTGTGGTTGTACTTTTGTAATGTGTTGAGCGATGGTGCACATTGAATATGATTTGGTTATGGCTCTGTAGTAGTATAACTATGATGTTATAGTTGATATATATGGATACATGATGATTGTTTTGATTTGACCCGGTCAGCAGGATAGTACTCGTTTGTGGATGTCTTTTGGGTTTTGGTTGTGGTTTCCTGGTAAAGCTAGACAGGGTTTTGGTTGTGTTATGGTTATGTTGTGTGTACCTGATAAGGTGTACATGGTGTTGTGGTTGTGTTTTGGGTACCTGGTGAGCTGTGGGGGTACACTCTGTATGCGGTTGTCACACAGAACCAGGTAGCTGAGGTAGGGCAGGTTGGCCAGCTCAGGAGGAATGGAGGTGATCAGGTTACCACCCAAATACAGCAGCTCAAGACTGATACCCAGATGAAGAAACAGACAGTGGTTCACAGTTAGCATCACATCTGGCTGTTTAGGACTTGAAGTGTTACTGAATGAAAAGCAAACAAATTGGAGCTTCCGAATCTATGGTAAAGCAAAGTAATAAGTCTACGAGGACTGGTTCTTTGTGGATGAGTCTATGGGGAACGGTTTTTGTGGATGTGTCTATGAGGAACTTTCTGGAGCAGTGGACATGCAGCATCAAACGTTTGATAGAAAAGGCACCAGAGTGACAAACGAACCACATTCTGCACTAGGGTGCTACAACTGCTATCTTTAGCCTGCCTGCATGTCAACTGACCTAGAAAAATAGTGAAGTCCTTCTTGAATTGCTTTTTTGTGTGTCATCAAGTGTAGGCTGAAATAATCAGAAATTACTGGATTAGTAAAAGCATAATCTCCCAAAAAAGTGAAGCAAATCTCACGTAATTGGACAGTTGAACAATTTACTTAGTGATTTTTTCCTCCCAATCTTCCTCCCCTCCCAATTCCCTCTAATCCTGCCTTGTCAGCAGCTCCGCAATTCCTTGTACAGATCTGTGGGATGACAAGGGGCACGGACATGGTTCATCCAACCACGTCACCCAATCCGCCAATTCTTTTATCGCACTGTTCACCCAACACAGAAGATTTTAGTCGGATTGTGCACGGGATGAATACGTTCACCGACTATTCTTCCGTGACAGGATTTACAGGTGCCCGATCTGAACTCAAGGTCACCGAAAAAGCGACATGAGAACATAGATAATCTGAGTTCTAACCCAAATCCCACGCAGCGCCCCACCAATAGTTGAATAATTTAACAGCCGGTCTTCGAAAGCACAAAAGGTCAATTCTAAACCTAAGCTAAAACCCTTCTGAAATGTTTCATTTCCCTGTTTAAGCACCACATTAACCTAGTCACAAGCAGCAGACACAAAGAGATGGCAAAGTCAGATTAAAATGGATGACCGACTAAAGCAGACAGAAAAAGAAGTGAAGATAAATCTACTGTCCAATGTCCAAAAAACTGCTCCAAGAGGATGAAAGAATAGAAAGACAGCTGTGCACCGTGGAAACAAAGAAAAAATAAAACAGAGGGAGCTGCAGGACAGAGAGAGACTGGGATTGGAAGAGCTAAAATGGCCTGATGCTGAAAATGAACAGTCAGCTCATCTGGACCAAGGTCTGTTCTGCTCTGGAACTGATGACACGGCAGCGACTGGGTCATCAGTTGCACAGCAGTGAGTCCAAAGGAGCCACCTGAACACCTCACTACAGTTAGAAACATTTATTTGACGTTCACACTGATGTCGACAGTTACCCCTTTTCGACCAAAGAAAGAACTGGAAAAGTTTGGTTCCAGTGCCTATTTTGAACCAGTTGTTCGTGTTTCGACAGCCAATGAACCGGCTCTCAGCCAGGAAAACTGGTTCAAGAGCAACACCAACTCTTTGCTGGTCTAGAACCGAAAGGTATTGACTACGACAGTTAAAAACTAGAAAGATAGTACAAAGTAGGGCTGGGCAATATATTGATATTATATCGATATCGTGATATGAGACTGATTATCGTCTTAGATTTTGGATTTCGTAATATTGTGGTATGACAAAAGTGTTATCTTTTCCTGGTTTTAATGGCTGCATTACAGTGAAGTGATGTAATTTTCTGAACTTCCCAGACTGTTTTAGCTTTATGATTTGCCTTTACCCCACTTAGTTATTATATGCACATCAATAATGAGTATTTATCAAAAATCTCATTGTGTAAATATTTATTTATAAGCACCAATTTTCAACCCTACAATATCGCCGCAATATCGATATTGAGGTATTCGGTCAACAATATCGTGATATTAGATTTTTTCCATATCGCTCTAGTAGAAAGATTGAAAAAAGATTATTCTGATCCCAATATAGGATCACAAAGCCAGGAGAAACATTTGCAGAAAGACGTCCACCATTGTAGTTGCTATGCTTGAAGTTAGCGCTAGCGTATCTGGGAAAGCTAAGACATATTGCGACGTACACAGTGACGTAACGACGTCATTCTCTAGGCTCTCTAGTATGTGGAAAGACAAACAGGTCCTGAAAAGGTTCGCAAGTTGTGAACTAGGCCTGCATGATAAATCGTTAAAAAATCGCGATCTCGATTCACCCCTGTTCCCGATTTAATTTTAAATGACTTCTAAATGTTTTCATTTTTTGCATAGACGTTCAAGCTGTTCAGATAGAGCCTGTATCAGGGGCACATTTAGATTGTGTAATGTCACCATTTCTAGTAGCCTACTGTACTTAAATAGCCATTATGTACTTTATGTATTTATTGAAGCCTCTATGTTTACAGGCTTGTGGTGATGCGCAATGTGCTATAGGTGTCAAAAAAAGTCAAAAATTTGTTTTTTCATGATCATATGTGCAATAAATATTGTACTTTGTGAAAAGAAAATCGTGGCAGAGAATCGTGATTTAAATTCTAGGCAAAAAAATTGAAATTCATATTTTTCCCCAAATCATGCAGGCCTACTGTGAACCAGCACCATTTGAGAACCAGCGTCTGACCCCAGATCATGTCAATGCTCATCTTCCTCAACAAAAATCAGTAGACTGGTGCAGAAGTTGTACGTGAGTTACTAGTTATTCTTTATGAGGCTTTGCTAAATTGCCTAATTTGTCAAGTAGCCTAATTAATTGTTAGGTAGGCTATCCCTCTAACCCTCTCTCGACTCCATGCCTTGGACAGTTTTGAGTTTAGAGGTCGACCGATTTATCGGTACGCAGATTAATCGGCCGATTTTTGGTCATTTTTTACATAATCGGCATCGGCCAATATCAAGCCGATTAAAACCCTTCAAAGTCAATTGACGCTCTGGTGGGCGAACGCAATTATCTCGCGAACCCTACATGGTAGCAACTAAAGCTTGGTACTGTTGGAAAGGGGAAGAACAGACGAAAATAATAAGTGGTAGCTCATCTCTGTGGGATAAACACAGCTGGAGCTATGGTGCCTCAAAGTCGGTCAAAACTAAGTATGATATTATGCACATTTCTTTCTGTATTGTTGTTTAAAAATGTTCCTTCCCTCAGAAATTTATATATTTTATAATTTATATGAAAGTTATATATTTTTTCTTAGTTCTTACCCGTTTTGTTTATGTATACAATATATGTTTTTACATTATACATGTTTAATGTAAGTATGTGCAGATTGGTGTTCAAGTGTTCAATACATATTTTTGTTGAGAAATTTGTTGTATCTTAAGTACTATTAAGTGTTAGATTTTTGTCTTTCAAATAGAGGTTATAAACAAGCAAATATCGGCCAAAAATAATCGGCAGCAGATATCGGCCATCGGCCAACCCTGATTTCAAAAGATCGGCATCGTCATCGGTCTGATGACAGATCTAAGTAGGCTATTATTATGTTTTTGGTTAATGTATTGTTTAACATGATTCTTTTTTATTATTTAGGAACAAACAAGGGTCTCTTTTTAATAACGCCAGCTTGCAGCTGCAGTTTCCGCTGCTTTTAGAGCACAGCAGCGCATACATCTTCAAGTTTAGCCTAACCGAACGTCCAGTTTAACTGCCACAAGTTGTTCTTCTTGTAATAAAGACCTCCTTGAGGAAAAACACTGTATTTTCATTGTATTTTTAATTTATAAAAAGTTAAAGTAATTTTAATATAAAAATATGAATGACTAATCAATAGTCAATCATTAATTCTCCAGACGATCGACAAAGAAAATGTAATCAAATGCCCATCCCTAGTACGTTTAGCTTTGTAGTTTAAACGTACGCATTGAAAAATGAACTTCAATTAAGGTTAATGCAGTATCACCTCAGACTGCTCACCCAGAGTATGCAGCGTTACTGTATTTTTTTTTCTTGCAGGGGAAAATGTTAAGCCTCATGTATATATTTTTCTCTTGTAATTTCCAACAGTTGTTAGGCTATTTTGAATTTTAGGTCAACTACATGTACTATTTCCCTCTTCAAAAGATGCACAAACCCCCTTATTGTTTAATAATCAAATCAGTTCAGTGAGGGTTGGTTAGCTATTAATGCTGATGTGGGTATGTTCCTACTGTCAGACTATTTACACACTTATCTTTAGTTAGCCTATAAATAGCTACTGTTGAAAAGGTTGACATGACCCAGATGACGGCTGCAACCACTGATCTGTGTGTTTTTATGGCGTGTTCTCTATTTTATGATGTTTGCAGACCATATAGTCAGATCCTAAACCATCTCAACTGATATTGAATATTACTGATATTCGAAAAATGTGTCGATTCACATTCATTACAGCCTCTCACGTGTTTCTCTGATGATCAACACAGGACAAGTCACCATACCTGGCTGTCAGAGTTTCTCCTGGAAAGACTGCTAGAAACATGGGGGATAAAAGCTAGGTCCTTCCACGTGTGTCAATGGGTAGAGGGAGAGCTGTACAGACAAGGGTAGGGGGCTAACTGATAAGATGCAAAGAGGTAGAAAGCTCTTCTGCATGTCTGTGTGCAGCGTAAAAAAACCCTGCTAGAATATCTGAATCCTCAGCTTCTCCTTCCCATTGTATCTACGGGCTCTGTGCTCTAACGTCCCTACACTACACAGGCTGTGCTCTAACGTCACAACACTACACGGGCTCTGTGCTCTAACGTCACAACACTACACGGGCTCTGTGCTCTAAGGTCACTCCACGGCCTCTGTGCTCTAACGTCACTCCACGGCCTCTGTGCTCTAACGTCACTCCACGGCCTCTGTGCTCTAACGTCACTCCACGGCCTCTGTGCTCTAACGTCACTCCACGGCCTCTGTGCTCTAACGTCACTCCACGGCCTCTGTGCTCTAACGTCACTCCA